>JAUMHP010000048.1:8805220-8822090 GCA_032361065.1 Enteromius trimaculatus | reverse complement strand
CATTCTCAGCGACTGGGTATGCCTGGCTGACCTGGGTTCACACAGACCCATTTACAGGCTCACAAGCCTGCTTTCAACCTCCCTCTAGCCATTAGGGCAGTTTGCAAACACTGTGCATATATATATTTGTGTGTGTGTGTACTTCTGACTGTGCAATGTGCACTCATGTCACGCGTTTACCCCAGGCCACTCACTGCTGACACATGCCTTGATGAAAGCAGGACACATCAGCCCAACCCACCCTCTCTCTTATTTCGTTTAATCCTTATACCCTGCTTCACGCAAACTAGCTTTTACATTCAGGCCAACTGAGCACTTCAGAATGAAAGTGCTTGTCAATATAGAGTAAAAACATACTACAGCTTTTGTTGTCATGCCTGGAAACAGGATGCTGTGAGGTCAGGGGCTTTATGTCAATGAAGAAATATGATATAAAGTCTAAGTAGCAATATGGGCAATAAGAGCTGTCAAAAGATACAAGAAACAAAATTGTAGACCTTCACAAAGCTGGAAGGGGCTATGGGGCAATTGTCAAACAGCTTGGTGAAAAAAGAAAATCTGTTGGAGCAATTGGCCATAAATGAAAGAGGCTAATGATGACTGTCAATGTCCCTCGGACTGGGGCCCCAAGGAAGATCTCTCCTTGTGGGGTATCAATGATGCTAAGAGTGGTGAAGAATCAACCCAGAACTACACAGGAAGAGTTGGTCAATACCGTGAAGAGAGCTGGGACCATTGTTTCCAAGGCTAAAATCAGTAATAAACTCCAACCAAGACGTCATGGTTTAAAATCTTGCATCGCATGGAAGGTTCCCCTGCTTAAGTCAGCCCATGTCCAGGCCCGTCTGAAATTTGCCAGGGACCATCTGGATGGTTATGAGAGAAAGTCCTGTGGTCAAATGAGAGCAAAGTAGAACGTTTTGGTCTTAACTCCATTCGCCGTGTTTGGAGGAAGAAGAATGATGAGTGTCATCCCAATAATACCATACAGTACCTACAGTGAAGCATGGGGCTGGAAGCATCATGCTCTGAGGGTGTTTTTCTGCACATGGGACAAGACGACTGCACTGTATTAAGGAGAGGATGAACAGGGCCATGTATTGTGACATATTGGGCAAAAATCTCCTTCTCTCAGTCAGAGCATTAAAGATGGGTCATAGCTGGGTCTTCCAACATGAGAATGACCCAATGCACACAGCCAGGAAAACCAAGGAGTGGCTCCGTAAGAAGCATATCAAGGTTCTGGAGTGGCCTAGCCAGTCTCCAGACCTAAATCCAATTGAAAATCTTTGGAGGGAGCTGAAACTGTTGTGTTGCTCAGCGACAGTCCCGACACCTGACAGATCTAGAGAAGATCAGTATGGAGGAGTGGGCCAGAAACCCTCCTGCAGAGTGTGCAAACCTGGTGAAGAACTACAGGAACCGTTTGACCTCTGTAATTGTTAACAAAGGCTTCTGTACCAAATCTAATTTTTTTTTGACTAAAGTGATCAAATACTTAATAATAAACAGTAATTCCCAAATAAATTATTAAAATCATACAATGTGATTTCTGGATTTTTCTTTTTTGATTCTGTCTCTCACAGTGGAAATACACCTATGTAAATTGTAGAACCCTCCATGATTTCTAAGTAAGAGAACTTTAGCAGACACTTTTATCAATTGAAGCATTTAAAACCGACAAAAGAGCAAAAATATGAAATTGCTATGACAAAACTCAGTTAGACCAACACAGTACAGGTAGCAAGGGTTTATTTTTTTATAATTATATACTAAATAAAAAGAAAACAAATACATATAACAGAAACAAAATTGAGATTTTTATCTTTATATGATATTCATCTTTAAAAAAAATAGTAAAAGACAGAGGGTTTTGTTTTTAGTTTGAAATGAGTTTGAAATTAAAATGTATATAGATTCATGTTTCTTTAGACTTTCTATTCATTTAAATAAATGTTTCTAGTGCAAATGAGCATATTAGAATGATTTCTGAAGGATCATGTGACACTGAAGTAGAGATGCTGAAAATTCCGCTTTGCCATCACAGAAATAAATAGAAATGTAAAATCTATTCAGCCAGAAAAAAAAAGTAAATGCACCCTTTGGGAGAATCAGACAGATTTCTCAGACAGTGGAGGAAGTGCTGTAGATGTGTAAAGCAGAGAGCTCTGTTTCCCAACTAAAGAGTGAAAACAGAAGCTGACGGTAAAAGCTGATGGTAAAAAGTGCAGGGAATGTCCTCTGACACTTACGGTAAAAATAGGGAAGCTCAGACTGTGTCAAAACACACACACACTTGAAAAACATTTTGCCCCCTGAACTATTCAACTGTACATTTAGCTACCAGTTTTAGCTACTTTCAACTGACTACTGTAATTCCAACTGGCTTTGTAATTAATTAATCGAAATGAATCGCATTTTAATCGCATATAAATATTTGCCCTGAGAACAGTGAGAAGTAAGTTTTTTCATATGGGTTTTTAGCATACCATTGAATAATGACTGAATACATAAGCTTAAGCAACAAAATATTGCTTATTTTTGTTCAACCAAGTCCAACCGACCAATATTGTGCCGAGCGTGATTTCTCATTGAGCTGTATATAGTATACTACACACAGCCGTTGTTCACTGACGAGCTGCGCATAACCATAGCCGTTTCTCAAAGTCAAGAAAGGGTCCTCAGAAGCCAGAATTTCGAGGATGCTACATCATCGACATCCGTCAAAGGACTGTTCCAATGTCGAGGATCCTCGGAATTTCAACCAAAGACTTTGATAAATATCCCATACACAGGAAAGGATGCATAAGTGTAGCCTTCGCGCTCTTCACGCTCTAAAATCACCCACAATCCTATGCGCGCAGCTTTGCTATCTTGCACAAAAATTTGAATTGTCGGACATTAGCGGAGTCGGAGCACCAACGGGGCAATATGCTTTCAAATGTAAGTATATTTACAAATTACAAATTACTTAAAATACATTTTTGTATTAAAAAGTACAGATTACTACCGTATTGATATTATAAATTCTAGAAATTATGTTATTGATAGCTAACTGAACCGTACCTGTCATTTCACAATTATTAGTAATGTTTGCGCTTCCATTTTTCAGCGCCGAAAGCGGACCTTTTCACTGACGTATGGCACAATAACGAGCACTTGCTAGCCTGTTCCATTTACGTGTTCTCCGAATGCTTAAGAGGAGCCTCGCCTAGCCTCTGAAGGAAGTGACTTGGAAGGACGAGTCCTGCCAAGGACGTATCCTTGACATTGAGAAACACCTCAAGTTAATTATCAGCGTGGATTTGCGCAGCTTGTCAGGGAACAACGACTGTGTGTAGTATATACGGCTCAATGTGAAATCACGCACCTGATGGCATTTACCGCTGATTACAGGACCGGGTTTACTGACAAAATGCGCAAACATATCTGCTGATCTGGATCGATGCATCCCTACTTTCAAGTACATTCAGAACATTAGAAACACTAGTTGGTGTACCAGTATAATCTGTCCGCCGAAACTCATCCAGTGAGAAACGTTCCGCGGTGCAAAAATAAATGCGATTAAAATGCGTAAAAAAAACGCGTTATTTTTGTGTAATTAATCTAAATTAACACGTTAAAGTCCCGGCCCGGTGTGATATATACATATATATATATATATATATATATATACACACACATACACGTATACGTCTATACATATTAAATGTTTTTTTAACATTAAATGCACATATTGAGTGACTAATAACAAATCTTCACAGATTATGCTTTTATTTAATTTCTAGATCTGCAGTAAACTGTCTGTTGGTGCTCTTAGTATGGCTATAAGGTCACGTAATATTATATTTAAACGCTTTGAATAAAGCATATAATCACCTGAGATTATCTACTGTCATATTGTTTGTATGTTGTTGCTCCAGCCGCAATGTTGCAGAAATAGAAACTAAATTAGATATTTTACATGATGACGTTGCGGCTAGTTAGGACAAAAACTCAAAGTAACGTGGAAAAGATGCCTTTTAGTGCGTCTTGTGATGTCACAACGTGTAGCCATGAAAGAGTGTAAAATGTCCTGGTTTTAGCTTCATTTTCCTACTTGCTTAAGATAGCGACTGATAAACGACTAATAAACTGTTTAATCAATATTGTGCACTTACACTTTAATATATTTAATTGGTTAGAATTAACAAATCATGGCTTGTAATTAGGTGGGATATACAGAGAACGATCAAAGCAATGAAAATAAGAATGTCAATAAGAACACAAATCCATACCCGTACGTTTTAGGTAAGCTTAGAAATCCCTGCCAGGACATGTCCTGGAAATAGAGGATGAATGTTAACCCTAATAATGACCCTAAAATGTATTTGGACACTTAAGTTGGCCAGTTTTGCCATTGCTTTTATGCAAATGGTTATTTCTAATGGCTGTATGAAGGCAGGGTTGTGTGAGGTAAACTGGTCACATACCAAAATACTCCTCAGAGGGGGGGTTGTCCATGTCATAAAGCATCTTCTTTGTCAAACGGTCCAGTTCCTCCTCAGGACGACCCTAAAACACAGCAAAGATACACACCATGATTAAACATTATGTACTCTCAATCACACTAATCAGCTTGTATGCAAAATGTACAGGAGCACCAATCCTACAAACATTCTCTAACATGGTGTCGTTTGCCATAATAAGATAACGCCAGGCTAATTAAATAAGTTGATGCAACAGATTTTCATGGATGTGCACAAGCATCTCTTAATTAGATGGATCAGGAGCCTAACGAGATCATCAGTCTAACAAATAACACAGACGTCAAAGACTGTTGCTGAGGTTTCAGAAGGTAGGCAGAAGGCTGTGACAACTGTGTTTTTGGGACAACACACAAAATCTTACCGTAATGAATTTCATTAACTTCAACTATAGCTTATTTTGAAATGACAGGTTGTTTTTGTACTTCTACTGGCAAAAGAGCTGAAGTACTGCATGTTTGTATTTCAAGACCTTGCAGTGGGGCATTCAATTGGAAAAGGATGTAAATTTATTAGAATTAATGTATCAAACATGCATCAATATTTTATAAAACCTAGACTGCAGTTCAAATGTTTAGGGGGTATTATATATATATTTTTTATTTTTTATTTATTTTTCTTGAAAAGCATCTCTTTTACTTACCAATGCGGAATTTATTTGATGAATAATATAGTAAAACAGTAATAGAGTGAAATATTAACACAATTAAAAATAACGGTTCCCTTTCAGTCAGTCACTTCGACGTCACGTCGGTGACCAAAGAATAAGAATCTCGCTTTGAGATGCCAAAAGAACTCTGCGTGTACAAACACGCCAATGAATTTCATTGGCATACGCTGATTAGGATCAGCTGAACTCAATCACAGCGTGAGTATAAGTAGGTCAGCAGATCTAGCGTTCATTAGCTTTGCGCTTCAGAGCCGAGCAGTTAATGCAAACGTTCTGGAAGCCATTTCTACTCTGCGAAACGACGGAGAAAGGCGGGAGTTACGGCGTTGCAGCGACGGTGGTTCCAGTCGAGTGGCGGTAACATTTGTAGTGCACTATCTGCATTTGTTTACCGAGCGGCCATCTTCTCTGTTTGCTTCAGCCTTTCACAAAAGAGCAAAGCTAAAAGAGTACTCATGATGGTATGTCTTTTTAAAGACACTTCCTTTAACGAGGAATGTCATACCATCAGTGCGTTGTTGGATGTGATCGTTACCTGGCGTCAGCGGGCAGTCACGAACGTTGTTTACATGCCCGGGCATTGAGCATGCTAGAGCGGCATTCGTGGATAGTTCATGTTTCTCATGCAGGAAGATGACCATCTTGGAGTTGAGGATAAGGCTTACTTACATGACCATAAAAGGGAGTGCCTATTCCTCTTTAGCGTTCTGGGGCTCGCGCTGGCAGCGTCTGCGGAGCTTCCGGTTCCGGAGGGAAGAGCGCTAGCCTTGCAGTGACAATCGAGAGCTCTCCTCGGAGAGCGCCTCCTGTCGCCCGCACTCCGACACTGTTGGAGTCTCCATTGGGCAGACTGATAAACTGAAATGGTGTCAGATGTCACTTTTGGAGCTCCCCCTGATGATCAGATGTCCGTTACTGCATCGGAAGGAGAGTGCGGTTCTGGAAGTGAGGCATTCGGTTTTGGAGCGGTGTCCGATGGACACTCAACCATACCGGATGCTGATCCAGAACTGGTCGCTATGCTTCCTGGGCCGCCAGGGGGATCGGGATTAAGTGGAGGCAACTTGAGGGTCCCCCAGGTCGAGAGGTCTGTTGGAGGTCTGTGAGTCTTGAATCGAGCTCTTGATAGGCTTCCGCATACTTTCATGTTTCAAGCCGCGACACAGGCCCTTCCTGAGGTTCGTGTTCGAAGGAGAAGTGTATCAGTATCGCCCTGTCGCCCCTTGTGTTCACAAAAGTGGTCGAGGCAGCCCTGACACCTCTGAAGGACAAAGGGGTTCGTATACTCAGCTACCTTGACGACTGGCTAATATTTGCACAGTCCAGAGCTCAGTTGTGCGATTGGTGTTACAACACCTCAACCTGTTGGGTCTTTGGGTCAACTGGGAAAAGAGCAAACTCTGTCCGGTGCAGAGGATCTCTTTTCTTGGGATGGAATTGGACTCAGTTGCTCAAACTGCGCACCTCACAGAAGAGCGTGCTCAGTCTCTGCTGACTTGCTTGAATACGTTCAAGAACAAGAATGCGGTTCCACTGAAACTATTTCAGAGGCTCCTGGGGCATATGGCAGCGGCTTCAGCGGTATCCCACTGGGGCTGCTTGACATGAGGCCGCTTCAGCATTGGCTCCACGATCGAGTCCCGAGGTGGGCGTGGAAGAGTGGCTTGCTGCAGGTTGAAGTATCATCTGCATTGGCACATCAATTGCCTCGAATTGCTAGCAGTTTGTCTAGCTCTGGGTCGCCTCAAAGAGCACCTACAGGGCTGTCACGTTCTGGTCTGCACGGACAACACTTGCGTACATCAACCATCAAGGTGGTCTACGCACCTGTCAGATGTCGCAGCTCACCCGCCACCTCCTTCTATGGAGTCAGAAGCATGTGAGGTTGCTTCGCGCCGTTCATATTCTAGGTGTTTACAACCAGACAGCCGACGAGTTGTCTCGAGCCCAAGTGTTCCTGGAGAATGGAGACTCCATCCCCTGACGGTCCAGTTAATTTGGTAGAAGTTCGGTGCAGCACAGATAGACCTGTTTGCCTCTCCAGAAACCTCTCATTGCCATTTGTTCTACGCTCTGACCAAGGGAACCTTAGGCAGAGATGCCCTGGCAAACTCTGGAAACTCCACATCTGGACTCTGGAAACTCCACATCTGGACCCTGGATGGGATGCGGAGATTCTGAGTGGCCTACCGCAAGGGGTAGCTGACACTATTTCTTCTGCGAGAGCGCCTTCTGCGAGAGCGCCTTCTACAAGAGCGGCCTACGCGTTGAAATGGAACCTGTTTGTCGAGTGGTGTTCTTGTCGAGAGAAGACCCCTGAACTTGCCCGATTAGATCTGTGCTTCTCTTTCTGCAGCAAGGGCTGGAGCGAAAGCTGTCTCACTCCACTCTACGCATTGGCCTCCATCAAGAGGGTAGGGGACCTGCAGGCATATTCGGTCGACGATTCGTGCCTCGAGTTTGGGCCCGAGGATTCTTAGGTAACCCTGAGACCGCGGCCCGGCTACATGCCCAAGGTTTCTACCACTTCCTTCAGAGATCAGGTAGTGAACCTCCGAGCGCTGCCAATGGAGATAGTGGATGCCATCACCCCAGCATACCAGGCTCAGGGTGCACCCTGTTCCCTCAGTGTACGCGCTCACTCAACCAGAAGTGTTGCGTCGTCCTGGGCATTTGCACGTGGCGCCTCGCTTGTTGACATTTGCAGAGCTGCAGGTTGGGCGACCCCGAACATGTTCGCTAGGTTTTATAGATTGCATGTTGAACTGGTTTCTACCCGTGTTCTCACCTCTAACAGAGCTGGAGTAGGACCTGTTCGGTCGGCTTGGTATATTAGGTCCAGTATTCCTTATAAGTAGATACTGTGAGTCCTCCGATCCCCTCGGCAGTTGGATGTTGCAGAGCATCTGACGCTAGGCCCTCGAGACGATGTATCCTTGAGATCCGTTAGAGGGCTGGGAACCCCTGAGTGTTACCAAGAGGATCTCAGGTGGTACTGGTAAGATTACCTTCCACAATTGAGGGTTCAATCTCCTCCTATATTCCATATGCTATGTCTAGTTCTGTGTTTATCTTAAGAGAACGTCACTGATGTGACGTCGAAGTGACCGACTGAAAGGGAATGTCTCGGTTACGTATTGTAACCCTCGTTCCCTGAAGAAGGGAACGGAGACGTCACATCCTGTCGCCATAGGGGCTGTACCGTCCCTAGGGGCGTAACACCGGCTCGGCTCCTCAGCGAAAACCCAATGAACGCTAGATCTGCTGACCTACTTATACTCACGCTGTGATTGAGTTCAGCTGATCCTAATCAGCATATGACAATGAAATTCTCGAAGCGAGATTACTATTCGTCAGTCACCGACGTGACGTCTCCGTTCCCTTCTTCAGGGAATGAGGGTTACAATACGTAACCGAGACGTTTTCTAGTTTAGCGTTACTTATAATTTTGTCATTTACTGTATGTGAAGGCAAAGCTGAATTGTTAGCAGATATTACTTGTAATTACAACACTACAAGTAATATGTTGATTTGGTGTGCAATTATTATTATTTTATAGTTCAAAAATGTTGGGTTGCTTTATTTATTTCTTTTTCCTTGTTCTATTATTGTCATATTATATAGACAAATAATATTTATTGATTAATTTATTACTACTATTTAATATAAGTAGTATAAGAAAAATAATATAAGACATTTATAATCTTTATTATTAGAAAAATACAATCTACATTATTGTCATATTATATAGACAAATTATATTTATTTAGTTATTTATTACTACTATTATTATTGTCTTTACTGCAATAACAGGTTCAATGTGAGCTTAACAAAGACCATAAAACACTTTTTTTTTTCTTTTCTTTTTTTATTAAACATTTTAAACTTTCAGCAAGTGACCTGCATGAAAGTCTGGAGGCCGAAGAAGACTCTACCTTACAAACCACATATTTTTGCCTGAGCATGTTTAAGAGACACGGCTACAGTGGCAACATTTTAAATTGCCACGTTCAAATCTCATCTGTGGAGGATGTCAAGAAATGTCAGGCGTAAGAGTTTATATACTAGTGGTAAAGAAATTACATATTACAGCTTTAATTCAGGAAGAAATAGGTACTACTCAACATATCACGCCTCTGTTTTCCGTTTTGTCTAACCAATCAAAATGACCAAGTCAGGTGATCCACATACCAGCTGACAAACAAACAATCAGAGTCCAAACCAAATGTCAGGGCTTTTGCATCCAAAACCATTAAATATCATACAATGACCATTTTACCGGTGCAAAATAAGGTAAAACAGGAAACGACTCCAAAAAACACAGGATATCTCAATCTGGGTAGAAGAGCTCAGATAAAAGCATCAATTACACAAATCACAACCTTTGGTTCCCTCCCTTTGACCAACAGACACAAAACACTCGTTCTGCCTCAATTTAGCAACATCTTTATCAGCCCTGAAGTTGTTCACTCATGCAGTTCCTTTCTTGTCACAAGTTCCTGCACCAATCTGCAAGCTGTCAGCCCTGTGAGACTCGTTCTGTCAGTAAGATACAGAGCCGGTGATGGCATTTCACACAGACGGTGGGAGGGAAACTAATGAAAACTTTCATGTAGCCCACACAAAAACTTTTAATTCAGTATATCTCCACTTCTTGCAGACAGCTAATTATTATGGTGGGGTTAATTACGCGTATATGGACACAGAATATTGTAGATGGATGTAAACAATCAAGGAGTGCTCAGGAAAGTTTCTGCAGATGTATTTGTTAACCTGTGTCTGAGTATCCAGGTGGACCCACATCCCTTTACAGAATGAGGGCCCTCTATGTTTTCAAGAACTATGATGTGTAGAGTTTCTCGTTTGAGTTTCTCAATCGCTTCATGTGGTTTATGACAATTTGACATGTAATTTAACAGTCTGAGTGGGCACAGTGGATTATTGTGGACAAGAAAAACAACTAATTAAAAAGAGTGCTGTGTGTAATTATCTCTCCGTGTGTACGACTGGTATAATAAACTATTATTTATATATGTTAGCATTTGCATTATATTTAGCATTATAGAAAAACATTAAGGGAGGGGGAATTTAAATATGCATAGACTTGCATACATAGACTATATTGGATGTCCTGGCCTTTTGATGTGTGACTCATGTGTGAATGAAGAAGTATAATCTGCCAAAGATTCCCCTGCTGTTAAGAATATCCAACAGAACTAACGTTTAGAGTCTGATACCATTTTTCATTTTATTTATTGAAATTTTACAATTACAATATTTTTGAAAAGTTGCTTTTGCTTACTAGTTTTGCATTTATTTGACCAAATTTACAGAATTTTTTTTTTTTGAAACAGTTTTATCATTTAAAATAGCTGTCTTAAATTTTCATACATATTTTAAAATGTCACTTATGCCTGTCCCGGCAAGCCAGATTTTCAGCAAATAGTCTTACAGTATGTGTCCCATGATCCTTCAAAAATCATTATGATATGCTGAAATTATATGATATGATTTCTGTTATGAGATTTCCGAGAATGTTTCCGTAACGCTGTAAAAGTCAAATTTTTAAATAATTAATTAAATAATTTATTTAATATACATATATACACATCTAATGTCATTTGGGGTGGTACAGATTAGACACAAACTAAAAAATAAGCTATTGAAGAAATGTGTTGGGTTTTGCAATTACAAATGTTACATACATGAATAAGTATGAACTGAGTTGCTTTAATTACTAAACGAAATTGCTAAAAATCAGTAAAATATATTATAAGAGAAAAAAGCTGAAAATATTTCAATAGCAACATTTTTTTTAGAATAAAGGCTTAACCAACATGCAGACGTTAACAGAAAATCAGTTCATGTAATTGGGGCCAAGAACTAAAATGTCACTGCATTTAGTGGTTGCTGAAACTGGATTGCAGGTGCTTTGTGACTAAGGCACGTTTTTGCATTAAAGTACCAGGTAAAAAACGTGACGCTCAGACTAACTGTTTTGTAAATTGGCCTGTCTTTCATGTGAGTTGTATGAGTCATTCAAAATCAAGACGGGAGTGCAAGAGAGACCGAGAGAGTGATAGACAGAGGGTGAGAAGGTGTAAACAGACTTCTGAACAAAATTTTATTGAATAAAGCCCCACAGTACCAGGGGATGAAATACTCGCTTGAGTGTAAAAGCACATCTCTCCAAGGCTCAAAGAGCACTGCGCTGATCTTTCAAGAACATGGTTACGGTTTGCATTTCCGCACTGTTCTCTTCCATAAAAATGATTCCCTGAAGAGTCATTTCCTCCTCTTCTTCCAAAAAAAAAAGATTGTGATATTCACGTGGCTCTGACAGGTGTGATTTCCCTGACTTGTATTGGACACTGACTGTTGACTAAAGACAAGGTGATTACTCAATGATTGTTTCCTTTGGCAAGCCTCTAATCCCTCCATTATAAACCCTGACTGATAATCTTTTTGTTAATTAATCAGTATGAGCACATTCTATATACCTTCCTTAGTTCATTCTGAAACACTTTTTTTTTACTCTTACTATAACCATTATTTATTTACAGTATATATTATTTTGCCATATTTGATTAGGGCTCTGTATACTTACAGTAAGTGGATTAATTCTGATTGATCCGATAAGATTATATTTGAAAGTGAGTAGTAAATATCATTCAATTTTGTTCAAATCATCAATCAATAAAATCTATACCTTTATTCAGCAAAAATGCATTACATTGATCAAAAGTGACAGTAAAGGCATTTATAATGTTGTACGATAATATAATGTAACAAAATGTAATATGATATACTATAATTATATTTAGGCCCGGTTTCATGGACAGGTCTTAGTCTAATCCAGGATTAGATCACAGTTCAATTAGGACAATTAAATATTTTTTATAAAAATACTTCGAAAAAAAAAAGCATTACTGTTTTAATATAATATAATAAAATTTATTTAAAATAATTATGTTCATCCAAGCATCTTGAAATCCTGACAAAAACTGTATCATGGTTTCAACTTAAATATTAAGCAGCATACTGTAACTGTTTTCAGCACTTTAAAAATGCTAATTGAGCACCAAATCAATCAGCAAGTTATGATTTCTGAATAATCATGTGACACTAAAAAACCCCACAAAATTTAGATTTGCATCACATGCATAAATTACTACACTAAAACTAAAATAATAATTTGACTCACACCACACTTTTCAGCAATAGTGTGAATTTGGCTATGTTCAAATAAGAAAGTGCTAAACTACAGTACATGAATTGCTTAATCCATATACTACCTTCATGTCCATTTAGGAAATCAAAACCTAGGGACCTTATTGACTATTATAGCTGAAAGTGTTATATTTTGTGTTTTGCAAATAATAAAAAAAAACAGTTTGGAGTTTGGAGAGTAAGCAAGTAAAGAAAGAATTTAAATTTTTGACTGAGCTCTCCCCTTAATGTGATTTAGTAAGATGTAATCAGCTAATACTCTATGTTCCATTGAGGAGATCCATCAAAATGGATAGTCTGATAGAATAATGGCTGGTTGGATGCGAGCAGAGGTAGAAAGGGGATGCATAATGACTTGGTGGTGTGCCAGAGGGGGGCACAGGTGGAGGAAAGGAGGTAAGGATGAGGAGAAGACTCAGTCAGAGGCTATAAACCTCGACTCTCATGCTGGGTTATCGGCATTCTGTCAGGGGCCATTACACACCACATTGCTGGTGTGTGTTCACCTGCTGCCCCCCACAGGGAGCATGCTCAGTGGGGCCATGGGCTAAACACCAACCCCAAACCCCCACCTACTGTACTGCACCAAACTGCCTTTACCCTCCACTGAACATCGGTTTCTGCATTTCCCAGTTCTTATCTCTCATTCCCTAGCTCTCCATGACGGAATATTTAAAAGCAGGAAAAGAAAATATGCAACAAAAAGTTTTTTGGACCTTTCTAACTTTTGCCAGTATTTGAGGTCGCCAAGTGCTCTGTTAAAATTTACTCTGTAGAAAACGTGAAATAGGAGATTTTGTAATTTTCTAAAATGAAACATCTTGGCTACTTTAATTGATCAAATGTAGCATAAAACATATTTGGTGTATAAAAATGAGCAACAGATAGTGAATGAGAGATGATCAAGACATGCACGATCTTCTTGAGTAGGAATACACAGAATTCAATGATTGGTTGCTGTTATAAAATATTTTGTTAAACGAAGTACAATGACAATTTAAGAAGCCTTAACACTGAGAAGTATTGTAAGGGTTCAATATTACAAATTAAACTATGAAATATTGATAGGGTCAATGAGGTGACGCTATTAATTCATTCAAACAAACAAAAAAAAGGACATAATAGAGAGGACCACTCTCTCGACTGTGTAAAGGACAATAAATATCATAAAATATTTTATAATTTTAACTTTTAATCAATTCAAGGTTACTTGAGTATGTTTGTAAAATTATATGTGGCATGAATTCCTAAAAACTACTTATTATATTTATTGATTCATGATTAATTATACTTAATCATACTTCATTATTAATAATATTCTTGATTAATAATTCATGGAATTATTATTTATTTAGACATATTTGTAATAAAAACTTTAATACAAATTTTAATAATAATAATAACTAGGATGTGTACACTTACAGGTTTAAGGAAATATATGGAAATATATATTTATGTTTTTACAAAAAAACAATGGTATAAAAGTTTTTCAAAACCATATGAAGACAACAAGAATATAAACATATTTTAAACTAGATTTTTTTTATCATATACACTCTTTTCAATGTCCCACTTGTAATTCCGTTCCACAATAGATTACACTATATAATATATAGGTTTTAAATAAAACAATTTATTTTTATGTTGTAAATAAAACAATAATTAATAAAGTACGTTCACAAGAAAATGCTATTTCAGCCTTTCCACTTTCAAATTTCATGTTTTGTGCAATTTGCAATTACTTTGTATTTATTTCTAAAATTTACTAGCAGCTTTAGAATGGAAAGTGTTCTACACCAAATCATTTTTCAGTGTACAGTTTTTGAAAATTAGAAATACAAATGAATTTTGCAGATTTAACTGCATTGTTATGACACACATTCTCATTGTGACCTTGTTTACAATACCTGGAACCATAGTACAGTGTGTGTGTGTGTGTGTGTGTTGTTACATGGCAACATACCACAGATATCTGTCACATTCTATGGTACTAGGCATTAAGTGAATAAGCGAGAAAATAAATAAATAATTAAACTACACCTGCAAAGGACAGTCGACTACTGCAGAGCGGGAGAAAGCAAAAAAAATAAATAAAAAACACAACAGAGGCAAAAACAAGCCCAAGGCCACCTAGAGAGGAGCTAGCAAATACACAGACATAAACACACACTTTTACACGCAGAAAGTATACATTTGCCATAAAATGGGTCATGTTGTTTTCAGCTCTAATTAAAAAGTAAGTGGGAAAAACACAACAGGCAAGTGTGAAGAAAGAAACTGACGGTGCTGGAGATCACCATGAAGAGAGAAAACAAGCCATTGATAATAATTTAAAAAGAAAGATCAATAAACTTCCAGTACTGGAAGTCCGTACTGGCACAAAGAGCATATGCTTCGAGAAAATCGCTTTTCGCCTTGACGTATGTAGCCTGTTATGTATGATGCTTCTCTGCGTGACAGAGGTGAGCGTGTGTGTGTGTGTGTATAAAAGTAGGTCAGGTTTTGGGAACTGACATATCTCCGTGCTAACAGATAAGAGCAAATCTGAAGTGCTATGAGCGGCCCTAGAAGAAGAAAGCTAGCTAGAGGAAGAGGGAGAGCGGTAGCGTACGGGTTATAAGAGATGTTCATCGAGGGTTCAACACGCAGAGGGAAGCATAAGTGACAGTTAGCTGTTCTGTTTTTTTACCTATCATTACACAAATAAATCACTAAACATTGTCTTTGAATACATCCTCTTGTGTTCTGTCGGTGCGGTTGTAATTGGCGGTCATTATGTTGTTCTTTCCTTTAGTAAAGGTGTCATTTATTTATATTTAAACACTGGCGGAGAGAGTAATGAACATCTACACAGGTTCGCACCTAAAAATCAATGTCCTGGCTCTCTTGTGCACTTCCTCTTTGTGATTCAGTGGTTCAGCCTCCATATCATTTGCTCGGCATGAAGAGAGTCAATCCTTCCCATCAACTGACAACAAACTCTAGGCAAATGACAGAGGATTTGAATCAGGGTCTGAAGGTTATCTCCTGTCCAAACACCAGCACGCCAAATTATCTGCTCCACAGACAAAACACCCAGCTATGAGAGCAATGCTTCCTGTCTATATGTATTCACCTACACACACACACACACACAGAATGTGGTGGGAGAATGAGGATTAAAACAGTGTGGTCCAGAGTGAGGGGAAGTAGAGCACGATGAGGACTGGAAAGTGACAGCCTGCTGTAAGACATGTCGCTCAGTAGGGGTCGCTGTTATGCAGGGAGGACATTACAGTAGAGTACAGTACACCCAGACACCCAAACACAATAATCTTGATGGCACGGACAAGAGGCCAAAAGGCCAAAAGGATATAGTGGGCACTTTTCTTTTTTGTGAAGAGTAAACTTTCTTGAGAGACTCTCACTAGTTTAATTTCAAATGATGTTTAAACCGTGTACATGAATGCATCACAGGAGCATTCTATCGTTTACAGTATACCATTTAAAGGTCTGGTGTTCTCAAGAGCTCTATTTCATTTTTTTTTATTTATCTTTTTTTTTTTTTACTTTTTTTTTGAGCAAGGAAGCATTGAACTTATCAAAAGCGACAGTAGAGAGATTTAAAATATAACAGAAATGCTAAATATTCAAATGTGTTTGGTACTGTATTTCATGCTTTCTGTTCATCAAAAACTAAAAATCAACAATGATATTGATATTTCAAATTGCAATAATGATGATAAGAAGAAGCTTTCCACAACCATCATTTCATTTAAATTGTTAATATAATGAACACTGTTTTATATATACAGTATATATATATATATATTGTTAAGTTATATCATTTTTTTTTTTTTACACATACACATCCCATTTTATCATACACATGATTTTTTCTAACACTGAATTCTATTTTGGTAACCAAGCACACTTCTGACAAGAGTTGATACATTTGGTTGGGATGGAAATTATGTAAAAAATTTGTATTGAACTGATAATAATTTTAAACAATACATAATATGGAATTCTTATTTTGATTATGATTACTATACCACTTCCGATTACCATGCATTTTAATTTTTAATAACCCTTTTATGATTAATTTTTACAATTTATCCTTTGAAGGGCAAAATGTAAAAAATAAATGATATTACAGTATTATTATATTTTATTTAGCACTGCAAAATGATTAATCACGCTTTTTTTCCCCCATAGTATGCACTGTGAACATACACATACAAAAATATTACATTTATATATTCAATGTATTTACATATAGTATACATTTTATACAAGAATATAAATACATATATGTAAATATTTTCTAAATATATGCTGTATGTATGTATTATACATGATAAATATACACAGTACACACCCAAACACATATCATGTAAACAAAACTTTTATTTTGGATACGATAAATTGCGATTAATCGTTTTATTGCAATTATATATTATAT
>JAUMHP010000048.1:8746877-8757658 GCA_032361065.1 Enteromius trimaculatus | reverse complement strand
GTTTAATAAACACTTCTGGCACTTTTTTTGAGCCTCTTAATTAGTTTTGTTTTTTATGTAAATGATTCAATAAATACTGTACCGTGCCATTCATAAAGAGGTATAACCATACCGTGAAATTTTGATACCGTTACATCCCTATAATGAATACATTTAACTTAAAATAAGGAATTAATTATTAGTTTATTTGTTTGAAAATGAAAAATGTAAATAGACAAAAAAATTTCAAACTGACAATGAAGAATAATAAAATCTACAATAATAAGACAATAATAAATTAATGAATCATATTTTGGTAACATTTTACAATAAGGTTCCATTTGTTAATATGAGTTAATTAACAATGAAAATGGCATAGTTCTTATTCATTTCAAAATTTACTATTATTAAAAGGCAAAGTCATATCTGTTCAAATTAGTTAATGGTCATGAGGTAATAAAATTAACAGTTGTAGTTTTGAACATTTATAAATACTGTAAGAAATGTATTGCTCATTGCTAGTTAATGTTAGTTAATGCATTAGTTAGCAATAACTAATGAACCTTATTGTTTTACCCAACCTTAAGTGTTAAATATATATACATAAATTACAAATAAACCCACGCATCAATATTTAGTTAAAAATGTAAAAAAAAAAAAAAATTTAATAATCATTTTAAATTTGTAAATTATTTTATTTTTCCATTTGTGGATCAAATTTACAAAAATACTTGTGCTAAATTTCTTTAACTTGGTCTAATATTTTGATAAAAATAAAATGCGATGGCATTAAAATATTGTGAGTTAAGTTTAAACATTTTGGAGCCAATTTACAAACTTTTATACACAATCATAAGAAAAGACATTCATGTGACGTGTAGGTTATGTCCGCTGTATTCCAATATATTTGGGCCAATTATGTGATCTGGATTTATGATTTATGATTTATTATCTGATTTATGAACTTGGCTCATATTTTTTGTGGGTCAAGATATAACTACTAGTCTATATATTTTATTGTTTTGTAGAACTGGCAAATATATGTCAGTTATATTGAGGGATAATACACTGCCATAAAAGTTAAAGTAGAAATACCACAAAGCCAACAGCCAAGTGTATTTGTGTGTGTGAGAGAGTATGTGTTTCCAGATGTCTTTTTTAAACTGCTAAGATAGACCCAGCATATAAATGTCCACCAGTGGTGGACTTTCATGGTCAGATGGTCACCTGTCCTCCTAAATAAAATGTCATTGGCAAGACGACAGCTTCAAAGAGCCAGGCGAGACTTTTTAGTATGATGCAAGGCAGATCAAGAGCCCTTGTGTCCTGCAGTCATGGTCCAGTAACATCCTTATTTCAAGCAAGTTTTGCATCTTGAGTTTTCAGGTAAAAGCCACATTTTAGTCTGTGCAATTTAATTTGCCTCACCATTTCTTTGAATTTTGACTCCAAGTCGATCATCGTTTCCCAGTTCTGATTCTCAAGTGGAAAAACACATTTTGCAAACCCGTACGTGCTTTCTGACCACGGTCATATGCAAATACGTACAAATGCTAATAACGAAAAAGTCAAGGCTATATGTCTTACCAGCTCCCTCGTGTGTTCCATCCCCGACTTGTTTATAGGGGTTGAACTTGGGCTTGGGAGCCACAACAGGAGCAAACTTCTTAGGAGACTGTTGCTGGGATACAGAAATACTGGTGGTACCCATGGGTAAGCTGGTCTCCATTCGTGCACTCACATGACCTTGCTGGTCACCATCATTATGGCCACCCCACATCTTTCTGGAGTCGAGAAATCTAAAAAAACAACAACAAGACCACATTATTATATTGCACTGAGATGCATAAGTCCCATAGCACCCAGAATGCCCACAATGTGTGAGGAAGTGTAGCGCCGTCTGAATTCCAGTGTTACATTCCTTCCATAAAAATCTAGTTGTTTTTATACATAACATAGATATGGGTGGATGAGCCATTGTGGTTCTTTTCATCAGGGACCAAATTTCAATCCCCAGAGCTCTGTGCAATGGGGCTTCTCCCGCTCTCTGTTCTTAGCTGTGGACTTAGCAAAGGAAACTGTGCATTTCAAACACCAGACTTGGAAGAACAAGAACAAGTTCAGAGAGCCATCAAATATGATTATTACATCAGAAAATCTGAGTGCACCACATCTTTGTTTGCCAAAAAAGTGCAAATTATGTCTTGGCAAATGAAGCTCAAATGGTCCAAGTCAAACTCAAATCATTCAGACTGGTTTTGTGAACTACATGCTACAAATTATGAATTACTGTATCAAACTCGAGAAACAATTTGTGCACACAGTACATCAACTGTAACAAATACGCCAAGCAAAGACCAACTTGCAATTTATTCCTCTTTACAAATCTATCGCATTTGTGTGTTTTCATGTCTTGACGAAAAGATTATATATTTACAAGTTGAGCGCACATGAATGCCACCACAAAGTGTTGAAACTTAAGATTTTATTTTTGGGTTAAAAACAAAGTTTAGATTATTTTTTTTTTGCCATTTTGTAGAAATGTATGTTGTTATGGCTATCGTTACAATGCCAGTAACGAACAATGCATACTCTTACTCTAAGTTATCTGCACCCAGTTGCCCCTGTTTATTTGTCAGCTTTAATTTGACAGCTCAGAGAAAGTCCATCATGGATGTAATAGTTTCTCTGCCTTTTTAGCAAAAGGAAATGCCACGGCAATTTTACAGTTTTCTCTAGTAGTGATTTTAACACATTTGGCGTCATAAGCACAACTAAACACAAACTTCTCAGAGGACAAGATTGCACCATTATGAAGCATTTTTATGATAGCGGTATGCTGGCTTTTTTGTAACATGACCTTCCTCTTCTAATATATTGACAAAAGTGGCCAGTGCATTCCTTTCAAAAAATTTATTTCTTTTTTTTTTTTTTTAATATAGAAGGGTTTGGTTGGATGAGTGAACTATCCTTTTATAAGTGTATATTTTCAAATCTAAAGTCGCAGGACTTGGCATCCTGCAAAACCAAATATGGTGTTAATCATTCCTCGAGTTCTCTGGAACGTGCCAAGGTGCCAAATAAGAGGCTGTAATTTGATATAATCCTTTACTTCACATACACCGCTCACTTTTCTATATTTAGAAGCAAATAACCACCAGTTGCTACCCATGAATCAATCTGAATGAAACCATAATACATCACGCAATGAAGAACTGGGGATGTACTAGTTGTGTCGAAGCTTAGAAAGCTGCCAGAGGAACATGACAGCAGTTCAGCTTTCACTGACGTGGTGAAAGCCGTAGTAACTGCAACATTAACAACCTGACAATATTGATGAGTTCTAATGCACTTATTGACAACTTCAGGAGCACGTGTGTGCTAACTGCTGTGCCACAGCTCTAGCCAACTTATTAAAATAACTTATTTACTCTTATTTGTATTCAGCTTGTCTCTCAGACAGACATATTTACATAACCAGTGTTGTTTACCTGCTTGGGCATTTAGCTGCAGGGTCGCTGCTGTCTATTTTGGCTAAAAATTGCACCAACTCAACAATACACTCTTTTACTTCCCTACTTGGATTATCATCATTTGGAATATTAATTACAAATGTGGAAGATCAGTCTAAAGCAGACTGATTTAAAGAATTATTCATAGTAAAAGGGTTCTACAAGGCCTGTTATGAGCTGCAAGTGAGTGGCGATAATAAATAGCAATAAATAAAATCCTTTGCTATATTTGTTGAAAATGCAGCGGGATTTGATACAGGTGTTGAGGTGCAAATGACTTAACCTGTGCCATGCGGGGATCAAAATAGCTCTGGTAGTTCAAAATAGTTTGATGTTAATGTGAACTATCTGCAGAGTATAGCGTAATGAGATAACTAGATGGTTGAGGTGGTTCTTATGAACATGATATATGGTATATGGTATTTTGAGTCTCGACTGGCTGCCACGATGGGCCTTAACAAAATCCTCATTATACTCGGGATGGATTTCTTCTTTAGAAGAATCTTTTAGAAGAAACAGGGTAGAAGAAATACATGGCATGTCAACCTGATAGCAAGGTTAAGTCAAAAATGTCAGGGTGGAACGAAATATCAAAAATAAAACTCACTGATTAATAATAACCTTCATGGCTTAATAACTGCAACGCTACAGGCCCTCATCAGTCTGTGTTGTTACATTTGTGATATACAAATATATTTATACATATATTAAGTAAAAACAAGATATCTATGTAATCAAACATCAAATATGTTAATGTAGAATAATCTCTCTTTGAAAGGTTAAAAATTATTTAAAAATTATTAAACTAATAAAGTGTAAATGGAAAATTTAGATTTCTAAGCACTTGTCTCATGTATTTTAAACTGAATTCAATCACTGATTATTATTGAGTGCACTAACATGGACCCTCTTAACGCGATTACAATGAGATTTTGACAGTATTGCGATTAAACTTCAACACATGTAAATGCAATATTTTGATTTAAATAATGTGATTATGCTCATAATCGCAGCAAGCAAAATCGTATTAACATAGGTGGCCTACGATGTTTTTAATCGAAAAACACAGACAAGCACCTCAATCGAAATATTGCCGCTCTACGATACATTTTTCAAAAGCACCATTACGAACTATGATCGATGGTTCCATTAAACTCTATTGAGAACGACGGAACTTGCGACCATGGTTGCTTTTGAGAAACGCACCCCTGACCAGTCTACTGTTTCAGCTATTAAAATAATTTAGTTTTGTGTGTAATGGCAAAATTATTATTTTTATTTAATTTATTTCAATTTAAAAAAAACTTTTGGGCATTCATTGGGGTTTTTGTTATTTAAAAGTAACAATCGGCCAACAGCAGAATAGCTGAAGCCTTTTTTGAATCATCACGATTTGCCTAAAATAAAATGTACCTTACATACTAAAACAATTTAAGCATCTAAAAAAGTTTCAACATTAAGTCTCACTATAATAATAAATGTGCACTAGCCAAGCATATCCAAATTTGTTCCGAGACTGGAAACTTGCTCTAGGAGACGGAGGAACCAGTGCAAGCACTTTTATTTTTTCAGTGGAAACAAAATAGCATTCGTTGTGATTTTTTCTGATAAAGGTAAGCTACATCATTCAGAACTGGGTCTACTTTTATTTGTGTGCACTGACATTATCAACAAAGTGTGATTTTCTGCATTTGCTTCTTGAACATGAGCAAAAATAAACCGAATCTCTGCGAAAGGACATGATACATAAATCTATAGAAAGATTTAAATAACCACTTAAAAAAAAAATCGAAACAAAAACCTTCTTAATCCGCCTTATCATAATGCATATGTATCTTTGCGCCACAAACTCACAGAAAACAGGTATTTTAAATATCTTCTTTACTATTTCCTCCTGACTCTTTCATGGTCATTACTTTTACTGTACATGAATGGCATCACACTGACCTGTAATAATACGCAGATAAGAAACGTTTGTGGATGAGAAAGGATTGCATTTCTTGGAAAAACAAACAAACTGTAACTCACTGCCTTCAGTTCCTTACTCTTACATAGAAACGAATATCAAATATTTCATTCGTTTTTCATTAGATGTAAAAGAAATTTTAAACAGCAGATAGTAGGTAACGCACCTGGGTTATGACAGTGGGGTATGTGAACATGGCAGTAAAAATGTAACTGCAATTCTTGGCGAATAATAAGAATATGGAAATTGCATGTAAACAGGAGTGAAAAGCTTGCTCTTGACATCATAATGTGATTAAGTTATTACTCTGATTATTGGATATAAATCGCATTATTTTTGTGCATGTAAACCTAGTCAAAGACTCATTAACATGGTATATACAGTTTATGGTAAAATAGTACCATGTTGTACAAATCAAGTACTGTTTTACTTTATTATTTATTAACACAGCTCTAAATTAATAAAGACACCCGGCAAGTTTTTTTTTCTCCTGAAAAAGTTAAAGTTCCTGCAAAGTTGTTCCTGCACTGTGTATAATCAGTCGACTCGGAGTCATTAAAACTAGACATTTTATCCCAAGCTGTTTCGTGTGACGTCAAGCATACTGCCCACCCCCTTGAATGCGCACGCAGAGCTAGGAAAACGAGTTTTTAACATTGGTCTGAATGAAAACATAAATTAAGTCTCAAGGTCCCACATTTGGAGCAGTACAAAAAAAAGCTTTTCCACGGCAAAAGTTTCCACGGTAACGGCTGTACACAAAGCAGCATTGCCCTTTATCAGGCATTACAGGTATGAAATGGAAATGAAATTGACCAATCTGTTCAATTACTACAGATTAGCATCCCATAAAATAGGGGTTTGGAAAATGAATCACTGAGCGAATCGTTTCAGGTGTCAAATAAGGTAAAAATAAATGCATATTATAAAGACAATGAAAGTGTTTTTTTGACCTTCCATTCATGACAACCTGTTGTTGGGGACACCCAAAACCAAAATAATGAACCTTTCATAACCCACAATAGGGGCACTTTAAGAATAATTCAGAAAGAAAGAGATAGACAAGGAAAAAGGCAAAGACAAAAGAAAAAAAAAAAGTATCACTGGCTGAACTCTCTAATAGCACTTGTTTTACCGTCGCAACCATTCTGAAATCGAATGAAACACTATTTGAACTATTTCAACACAACGCATCTTTCTTTTTTTCTGCCATTGGTCTTTTTTGTGGGTGCCATTGTTGCTTTTTGTAGCTGTGTACGCTGTTTGGCTGCTTCTGACTGATGCAGGCTTTACGTTTTCCCTCCAGAGACGAGCCAGAAGAGCCCACGCACAATTGTGTTCTAATATCGTCTAGCTACACCACACGGCAGAACTTCTTTACCGAGCTTCCCCATTGATCCTTCTGTGTCAGAGCTCTCCATTTCCCACCATTCTGCTCACACACACACCTATCAAAGGCCAAAAACGGAACAGCGCAAAGACAGGGGACATTATCACACAGTAACGGTTCTAACACACCTGAACTTTTCCGGTAAAGGTTGAAAAAGATGATTTCACAGTAGACGCTATGCGCTATGGGAATCTATACAGCACGTTTCTTCACAAATACTCAGAGGTGTGTTATATTTCCTGACCTCTGCTGCTGACTCTATTATAATGCCTGTAGAGTGTGTGTGAGAAGAATAAAGCACAGCTTAACCTCAACCCCGACCTCTTCAGTGAGAAAGAAAACAGTGAGCAGGGGGATCAACGTGGATCAAAGAGACTACAGTCCGATGGAGACACAGGATGTCAGTGGGAAGAGGTACAAAGGGACCTTCCTTTCTACTGTGTTTTTGCAAAAGTAAGAGGAGCAAAATAAAAGTCATATCAAGAACTCAAAATGTTCTGTAATCCAGGATAAACTAGGATAGACCTGTAATTATTTTAGGTTTGTGTTTTTTATGCGTGAAATGAAGTAATTTTAAAGCAATATTTCAGTTAAATAATAAGTACATATATATCAATGAAAATCAATTCCATGTGAGAATCAGGAGTTTATGTTATAGATGAGTAGTCATGGAAATAGTCACACTTTCTGGTGTCAAGAAACAAGTGTGCTTCTGTGGAGTGGAGGACGAGGGCATCTCGGGTCACATGGGTTTGTAGCACGTGAACAGCTGAGACGGGCGGGTTAGGATTGTAGAAGTGGGTCAGATCTGACACAGACTGTTCTGGGACATGATGTCCTGCTCGTCTCTGTCTGTCTGGATCTGTCAGGTCACGATCAGCAAATGACCACTACTGTCTGTGACTCACTCCTGTCTGTGTTCTCTCATCTCTTATTGTTTCCTTTCTGCATCCCTTTCATGCTCGTCTCTGCTCATTTTTACACTCTTGTCAAAGCAGCAGATGTGTTTGTCAGGTTTACTTCAGGTCTGTATGCTAAAGTCATCCTGTACACCAAGTTTTGTTTGAGGTTGTCCTGTTGGGGTTCATACTGTTTTCACTAGTTTTTATTTGGACCGTATTTCATATTGTATGTGTGCTGAAGGACATTAATGATACGACCTTTGCAACTTGTTTTGAGGTTAAAAATGATCATTATGCCTCAGTTGCTGCATTTTTCATTTAGGTGTTTCAGGTATAACAACAAAACCAGTGTACTGGTTATACTGTACTATTTAAATTCATTGTATATATTGTGGCGGGAAACCCCGTAGGGCTAATCATCGGGAACACCTGGACACCTGACTGCTTGGCCCTGCCACATCACTCACTCGGGAAGAGCACTGCCTCACGGATCACCACGCACTGGAAAGGGAAGAAGGAATCACCACAGCACTTACCTGTTGTCTCACCGCACCGGCCAAGTCACTATCTTTCATTACTTCTGCTAATAAAATCCATCCTTCGGGGGTTAAACACAGTGCCCTTGTCGTGTTGTCTGTCGCTGTTTGTCACAATATACATATAAACACAGAGTGCCATTCAAAAGTATCACCGACTCAAAAAATATTGCAGCACTGATAACTAATCAGCGTATCAGAATGATTTCTGAAGGATCATGTGACACTGAAGACTGCCTAATGATGCTTTGTGTTAAATGAGTAAATATTTCATATAAGTATTAAAGTATATTAAAATGAAAAGCCATTGGGCTGTTTTAAATTACTAATATTTAACAAATAATTTTTTGCTTTGGTGTGCAGATTATACATGTTTTATACTGTGTATATATACACATAGGGCAGTTGATGTATGAACCTGTCCTAAAAAAGGTTTTCTTATGTTATATGTATGTTACATTATTTCTCGACAGTTTTGCTGTCACACCAGGACACATTTTTCCCATTTTTTAGTCAGCTACCCATGTTATTTATTAGGATTAACCCCTTGAGATACACCATCTAAGTCCTGTACTGTACTGTAACACAACAGTAACTTCAAAATAACTAAAAGATTTTTTAAATATAATATAAAAAAATATTTAAATAATAATAATACATTTAAATTAAAAGTAATAATTGTATTTCTTTTCATTTGTTTGTAGCTATACTTTGTAATATATGCTCTTACACACTTACAAATACATCAAATATTATACTAATAGAATTGTGTATATCGCTATATAGTGATGTTATATAAAGAGTAATTATGATATATTATATATATTATATATTAATATCTAACTATGAACATATGTGAACACAATTATTAATCCTATAATAATATATATGCTAAAGAGTCACATAATAATGTAAACATAGATGTTCAAATGAAATTTCGACTTTTTAATGGATCTGCTTCATCACTGACTCGCAGCGTGTCTCAGACTGAAAAGGCTGCAGACAATAAAGTATCATCCATTAGTTTTTTACCTTTTCAGCTGCGCTCTTCTGGCGCCTCTCAAAGCCTCGGCTCTTTTGTAACTCAGCATGAGAGACCAGGCCTGAAGTCTGTCTGTCCTGCTCACCGGCCTCATTAACGGGGAAGCTGGCCTCATGTTTGTTTATTCGGCAGGTTTTGTTCATTTCAAACCACGTCCGTGCATAAGCGCGATCAATGCTGGTCCTCTTAGTCACAGAGAAGCACAAAAACGGTGTGTTCGTGATGTGTTGATGGAGTCTTTTGTGACGGCGACATGAGAAGAAAATCTGTCTCTTTCACCTTCCCCATCTCTTTCTGGCTGTAGTTCTTAACCGCAATGAAAAGACTGAATACAAAGGGTCTCGCAAGGTATTTATTAAACTCAATGAGATTAATTACATTCACAGTCTGATTTTCCCGCTTCCTCATAATGCACGCGAAGAGCGCGTGAGCTGATAATAATTCACATGAACCTTCACCAGCTTCAGTGAGCGCCAATTAATTTGACATTTGGCCGGATAATGAAGAGCGTGGAGGATCTCGTGATGAATAACACAACAAAAGAGTCACGCTCGTCAACAAGATTATCTTCATCTGATGAAACCCATTTATGTTTGCTTCATCTTCTTTTTTACCGACGTTTTGCACCAGCTCAAGTAATACTTCGTCAACATTAAATCACAAATGTTTGTATTATTATTTAGCATCATGACACAATGTAGTTTTCATGTAAAAAAAAAAAAAAGTTGTTTTTGCATCCATTAGGCCTATATAAACATTTAAACTACTTTGTTGCAAATTACTTTTGTGCAGCAAGTTTGCATTAATACGGTGTACATTTTAGGACATCCTCAGACCATAAAATGAAAAGGCCTCTGATTAAACGGCCTTTGTCAATGGACCAAACAGCATCGACGTCCGGTGTCAGGTCTTGTACAATCAGGCATAGGTCGAAACGGACTCCGGTGGACTGTGATGTGTTGTTTTACCCCGCCCCGTGTTACGTCACATGAACGTGGCCCAAGCAAAGTGTTGATGTGGAACTGTTGAGGATGGCAGGTGGAGATCAGCTGCTTCTGATATTGTTCATTTTAACAGTTTTATTAAATGCTAAACTAATGAAATTTTATGCGTAGGATAACATGCATTTCACAAGTATTTTGTGCCTGTTTAAAAAGTTAGTAATTGTGCCATCAAACGTAATGTGACGCCACACGGGGCGGGGCAACGTAACACGTCACACTCCAGTCCGTTTTTGCTGATGCCTTTTAATTGAATGTTTAAACATAATTTCGAGAGGATCGCTGAACGAGTAATCGTACACAGCTGATGGCCCTTTACCTAATCATCCCTTGTTCAATAGCACTCAATCAAGCCATTTCCCCTTCAATACAAATGCTCCCAGCTTTTCATTTCCCTGCTTCCCGCTTTCGTGCATTCTTCGGAATCGCACGACCAAAAACACATCCTCGCTG
>JAUMHP010000048.1:8703025-8715569 GCA_032361065.1 Enteromius trimaculatus | reverse complement strand
CTTTGCTCAAGTTTATTGTGTGAACTATAATAAGGCAGTCGCATAACAAAGTATGTTGGCAATAACATAAATTAAAGATCATCCCTATTAATATCTTTATAAACATCAAGCGCATGCATATTTATTTTCAACAAGTCAAAACTTTTAGCAGTCCTGCACTGTATTTACACACTTCAGTATCGTAGCTTCAGTACCGAGCCCTAATTTCATTCTAAACTTTCTAGGACATTGAGCTCTGGAATTAAGACAAGACAAGAAAAACAAACAAAAGTAAAAGTTCCATAATGCTAATTATGAGGTTCCACTTGTCTGTTTGAAAAACGTGATGCATCCGGCATCCAGCTTGAACGCGCAGGTAGGAGGTGGGGGGTCTGTTTCCTCTCCAAGGGCCTACAGACGTACTCCCTACCCACATACTGTAGTGTCTCTTTTGTTCTCTGATAAATTGACACTGCCAGTTCCCCACGTTGCCAAGACATGAGGAAGACCGCCGGGAAAAAGAAGTAGGAGCAGCGCCGCTACATGTGATTGGTATCACTTCTGACTGACTCTCTTCATGTTTTTATCTGCACTGTCTCCACAGGCATTAATTTCAAAGCTCTGATTGAGGGTGCTAAGACAAAAAAAAAATAATAATAATAAAACCTCATTGTGTTCAGTCAGCCATCCATATCATTGAATAAGTTTTATCCTGCCAGAAAAGCCAACAGTCTAAATGCTCATCAGCCATACAATACTTAACTTACCGTATTTTTAAGATTACAACAAAAAGTCAGTTTATGGCCATCCAGGAACTAACACTACAACGCACCATAAAAAATAAAGCATAATATTCTAAATATTATTAAAATGATTTCTGTATGTGTATCCTGTACAGTGTTATGTTAGTTTCACTAACATACTAATAAAGTTTTTGTTAGTGTTCTGAATATGTTTAAGTTTAAAGGGTTTTGTCTTTTTTTGTGTTTTTTATTTGTTTTGGGGGGATTCTTTCCACTATTTCTATGTGTGTACTAAAAAAAAATGAGAAATGATGCATTGGCAGCTAGCTGAAAACAAGTTTAAGGGTTTTTATATTTTATTTTATTTCAGGTAATGTTTGTTTTATTTCAAGTAATGAAATTTTATGGTTTAGTTATAGTTAATGATAATAACCCTAATTCTGAATAAAGGTTTCATTGTCTCATTAAGAAAATGTTTTTTGGCTCCTACGGCATATTTTGCAATTAAACCATGGAAAACAAAATAAGCCCATGACACTTATGCCTCAAAACCCCATTATTCAAGCAGAGCAGAAGAAAAGCATCATGCGATTTTTAGAAACTCCAGCCAACAAGCAGTGAAATACGGCTCAAAGAAATCTAGTTGAAAGCTGGCAAAGTTTCTGTGCCGCTGGAATCACTACACTAATAAATGAAATAGACTCATAAATTCTGCATGGCCAGTGGCCATAAGTGAATCCATAACTGAGGAAAAATCTGTTGCATTCACCTCTGTGTGCCGATCCTCACTTATGTAATTGGCAAAATAATTCTTTTTCTTCTTCGAACGTTATGAAAGCCTCTCTTTGCAAAATATGTGACTCATTGTATTACGGAAAAACAGTGATTATTTATTCACGCTCATGTCGTTCCAGACCTGTATGACTTTCTTTCCTCCATTAAACACAAGCATGAATATCCTGGCCACTCTCTTTATTTTTGGTATAATGAAAATGAATTGGATCTGGAAGTGTACGGGGCCAAAAAATGCTTAACTAATGCTTATTTTCACATAAATCTAATCTAAATGAACTCACTGACTCAACTTGTGACTCAAATTATGATTCAATAATAGTCTATAATTTTGGTTGAGTGAGTGTCTTTTGTGGAATCCCAGGATAAGTTATTGTATGCATGCAAGCTCATGATGCATTTTTTTTTGACCTGACATGTGACATCAGTGGATCAACTTCGGTTTTGCAAAAATAGGAGAATTTTTTATTTTGTTTTCGCAAAGAAAACAAAAATAACATCATATACTCAACCATTCTTCTCCTTTGACTTACGTCTTCCACCATTTTCGAGAAAATGACTGCGTAAGTGCACGTTTTCTTCTAGGCGCAAGCAGCCGCAAATACGTTAGAGCTTGCATATACGATGTGTTGATCAGGGCTGAAGACTTAAGTCACGGCTATTCTCGTAGCATCACAAAAGTGAGGTTGAGCCACTGATGTCACATGTACTGTTTTACAGATGTTTCTGTGCATTTTTTCATAAATAATCTTTTAAACAAGTTTTTACCTTGAATATATATTATATATACCTTTTTCTCTGAAAATAACAAATACATTGTGCATGTTTACATTTATTCAAACTACATTTTTCCTGCTTTTTATGGTCAACGTTCTTATCTGTCTTTAACCCTTTCAATGCTGGCTTTACGCTGTTAAGTAAGAAAATGACGATGAGAAACAGGCCATTCTGAACCCAAAGCACAAGGAAAGCAAGCAAGCAGCCAAATCTGTGATAAAGTGAGGCGAGAAACAATCCAAAACACTGACTTGAATTCCGTATGAGGAGCCCTAAATTATTCCTGCGCCGTCGACTTGCTTTACTTCCTCCAAATTTTCATTCTGTGTTTTTTCTCTCATTATCTCCTCTGTAATTCTCAGTCGCATTCCCCATAATTTTGCCTACATGTTTTTTCAGCATTTTCGATGTCTTTCCATTCTTTTCTCTCTACTTTCCGGCCATTTCATTGTTTCCAGGGAATATTCTGCATTGCCAAACTCAGTTAGACAGACGTATGTTAAGTTGTGAATGATTGATGCGCCATTGACTTGGCCGGTCTCTCATCTTGCCATAGGCTTAAATCATTCATACGAACATTTAACGATATATCCTTTGAAGTCGAAGGCCTTCAGGAGACGCATGCTTTTATTTAGACTATTGGTTTAGCGCTGATGCACTTAATGTGTCTAAATCATTAAAATTGCACTTATAATAAGCGCAATACGAAGCAGTGCTGATTTTCTCTCTGTCAGAAGTACAAGCATACTGCCTACAGGGAGTTACACTTGTTTTGTATTATATTCTCTAAAGTAGGCTGCTTTAGCTCTGCCTTAACAATAACCACACAGATGCGAACACCCTAAGGAATAGCTTGGCTGAGATCTATTCCAGAGTCTGTTCTGGTAGGTGGGTGTGTGTGTTGTGTTTTGCAGAGATTGGGGACTAACTGTACCCCACAGCGCTATACCATGGGGCAGGACTTTCTATGTAGTCCGCCATTGATCTCAGGAAGCGACTGGTGTGTATAATGCAATTTATCAAATCAGCATCTGTCATCCTCATGGGACACTCTGACACGATGCAAATTCACTCCACACCATCCAATAAAACATCCTATCAGCCTCAGCCATTAACATGATGGACTGCCCTTCGGTAAGTAGGATTGTGGATCACAACAAGGACTTTTATAAAACGCTAAAACAGCTGGACAAACTCATAACTCCCATTTTTGAGGTTGTTTTTTTGGCTTGCGTGTTCAGGACGTTCAGTAAGCCCACCCTCTCCCTTCCCACCCATCCAAACCTTGTTTAAAAGCATGCAGGAATGCCTGCAACGTGAGGAATTTTAGCTACAATTTTCAGCTACCAGAAACTTTCCTTCCTTATTTGGCCCGACAGCAAAAGGATTTGAAAATCCAGCCCTCCTCCTGTGTCTCTCCGCCTTCGATTTCAACTCAAGTGTTTAACAAAAAAGTACCATCCTTCTCAAGTGGGCATATAAGACTTAAAAATTATAAAACAACAAAATATGAATAAAAAAAACTAGATATCCAATCAGAAAACAAGTGAATTAAATGTTTTTTTTTCTCTGTAAGAATGCATTAAATCAATTAGTAACAGCAATATTTATAATGATTTCTATTTAAACTAAAAGCAGTTGAACTAAAGAATCCACAAAAGAAAAATCACAGTTTCAACTATAAATACTCAAAAAAAAAAAAAACCAGGGGATATTTCATTATAGCTGCAAAACACACTTTATCTGCATGCCAGTACAACTCATTTTACTGCCTTGATGAAGCTGAATTGTGAACTAAATCACCTAATATGACAACAGCCCTCACGGCTTCACTCTGATGACTAGCGTTCATCATCAGCACCCCAACAGCAGCACAAGAGCACTGAAGAGATTATAAACATCAAACCCCAGGCTTTACACTGGATTTTCCTCATCTAACATGGAGCAAACTGATTAAAAATGTGGCAACATTACAGTTCTGATCCATGTTGATAGGTCAGTATTGTTTGGTTTACCTGATTATTAAAACTCAATTTAAAAACCTTGCCTAAATTATATTTAAAAAAAAAAAAATGCTAACGTTGATAATCACTTGTTTCTCAAAAATGCAAGAGAACCAAATTTATACGCTGCAACATTCAAAATGGGCAAAATATAAATCTTGAATATTAGTCAAGCAATACTGATAAATAATTTTGTTTTATTTCTTTGTTTTGTTAATAAACAGAGGTATTGTTCATTTTAATTCCATGTTAACTAATGCTTCAACCATTTAATTTAATATCAAGTGTTACCAATATATTTGAAAACTTGAAATACAATGTACAGTATATCTTTGAGTGTGCATTAGTCTGTAGTCTCCATTCGTTTTACTGTATTTACTGTAACTTTCTATAATTAAATTAATAAATTATGAATGGATTTTGGTCTTGACACATCATGCCCAGTCAGACTGGATGAATTTTCTTAGTGTTGTGTTGTGTCGTGTTGAGTCTCTTCTTTTTGTTTAGTGCACAACCTGGACAAAAAATATTTTGTCTGTAATTATTGTTGCTATTTGTGGCAACTTAAATCAAATATTACATTCATATGAAATCTGTTGTTGAAATCTATTATTATCTATTCTATTAGTAGTAGTAGTAGTGGTGGTGGTTTTAAATTAAGTTGTAAAATAGTAGCATAGTAAAATAAAAATAAAAATGCTATAGACTACATGCAACCTCTGTCACAACCTTTTTTTCCTCAGCTTGCATAAAATACAGTGCCTCTGGGTAGCATTAAACAGTCCATATAAATGCATCTTTTGGTTCAGAGACAGCTTCTGTGCTGCCATTGCTGTGCAAATACGGTATTATTTAAAGCTGATTATGTTAACATCTTTTGACCCTAACATTCCAGCTTGGCCAGTAGCTCCCATATCCGGATGACTGTGAGCGACAGTAGCCGCTGTTGCCACAGTTCATACTCTTAAACAGAATGAGTGCATAAAAGAAAACATCACCATGAGTTGTCAATGTTTTTCCAACAGGAAAAACAAATGCACATATGTGCAAGCTTTTATGCTTTCAGCTGCTATACTCAACAAATACATTTCACGCTAACCCACCCAATTCAACTTTCCTTTTAATGGCATCTCTATGCTTTCAGACCTTTTATAAACCCTTAGCACACTAATGCAGCAGGACAATGCATTAAACCCTTTGACCTTTTGTTGTTGTTTGTTTTCATTCCCTCTCTTTCTTTCCAATATCCTGAATGGGACAATGATATAACTCATCATAACGAGCAATTGACCAGCTTTGTCAAGGGCAGTGATCTAGGAAGCCCTGGTCCTAAACATTGTGCATGCCAGGCTGCGGGACAGCTGTAATCTCGCCCTCTCACATCTCTTTCTAGCCAAAAATTTAGAACATACAGGCAAGCACCCCAGGAAAAAGGCTTTTACTGCTGAGCTCTTTGGATTCAGTATGATCCTTCTTAGCTCTCGCTGGAATACCTCGGATCATCCCAATCTATCCAATGATGTGTCAGTTAGGAGTTCTTTGAAAATATAAAACTCTATCCATGAGAATTTGTATTTTTGGTGTGCTTAATCCTGTTTGTCAGGGTTTAGGCTTATAATGGAACAGAACAGCCATGGCCCCTAATATAGCCGGTAATACAGTCTTCTATTTCAGCCCACGTTTGGTGAGTGGGGCTACACTGGGAATCTTGCTTTCACCGCTCTTCTCTGGGGTGCCGCATTACTGACTCATTTGCCTCAGTATGACCAAGCACAGAAATTAAAAGCAGATTACACCAACATGCAAACAAAGCTAAAAGTCCGTGAAGTTTTTGAATTCAGATGATGTAACTTCAACACAATACATTAAAGGGACAGTTCACATAAAAATGTGCATACACAATGAGACTGAATAGTGAATGGGGTCCTGAAACAACATGTGGATTTCTGAGAGTGATTTGAGAGTTTTGGAAGATGACACTATTTTTCCATACCTCTCATTTGCGCTTGCACATATTCAAATACGGTGCATGAAAAAAAGTCGGATTGATAGATTTTAATGTATAAATAAATTGCTAAAATAACACTACAATGTATAAGGTGTCATTTGTCAACATTAGTTAACATAAACCGAATGAAAAATGCATTTATTACAGTCTTTATTAATCTTTGTTCATGTTAGTTAATGCACTTTCATTGTTTATTCATGATAGTTCACAGCGCATTAACTAATGTTACCAAACACAATTTGTGATTTTAATAATGCATTAGTAAATGCTCAAATCAACATTAACTAAGATTAACAAACGCTGTTCATTCAAACATTGTTAACCAATGTTCACTAATAAAAATGTTACCAATAAATTGTACAAAGGTGTTGGTTTCAGAATACTTGAAATATAGTGAATATGCCCATTAGCCTGTAGTTTCCATTAATTTTACCATATTGAAAAGAGCAGCCAGGTATTCTATTAAACCTTGTATACAAGAAAGACAAATGGGTTTGAAATGATATTTCGTGACTGTCCCACTGACTGCTTGCTACTGTCAAGGTGCAGAAAAGTCTAGTATGTATTTATGCAGTGATTTATACAAACACAGAACTCTTTACGTTGATTGGGTCCACCGGATGATCTACAAAATGATGCTACGGTGACTTTAAAGTGCCAAAATGTAAAATAAATGTGTGTTTTTTGTTTTCTTTTCAAACCAAAACTTTTCTTGCAGCTTCATAATACTACCGTTGAACCACTGACGGCAGAAGCATTCAAGTGACGTCTTTTATACTTTTCTGCACCTTGACAGTGGTAACTGTTTGGCAGTCAATGGGACAGTTACAAGCTTCTCGGTTTACATCAAAAAATTGTGCTCCAAGGACAAACAAAGCTTTTATGGGTTTGGAAAGACATGGGGCTAAGTGATGAATGACAAAATTTTGTATGTTCAAATTATCACGATAATCATACGTGGAAAGGAAAACCTCAATTAACTGGACGCAGGAGTGATTCCCTGATTAAAAATAAATAAATAAAAACAGTGTTCAGCTTAATAAATCTGCATTAGACAAATTAAGCTCTAATTCAAAGTCTGGATTTAATGCATTATAATGATTTGAAAACAACAACAACGGCTGAACACGTGAACGGCTTTTGTTCATTGGTAATTTCCCAGCCTTTGATCTCTGTAAAATGAGAGTGAGGCACATACAGTAGACATTTCTAGCTTTAGTTCATTCATTAACATTAAAAGAACTGAAGGATTGTTGTTTGCCGTCGCTGATGATACAGCTAGGATTCTAGCCAAGGCTCTTTTATTCTGTTTCACAACAGCACAAAGAAACGGCTTGAGAACATCTATTGAATGAAAACTCCCACTCTCACTCTCCCATATGAAATCATTACAAAGGTTATAGATGAGGACCACTGACGCAGTCAAAGAAAGGTCCAGCAAATTGAGACACTTGTGATTACGACATACGTACACTCAAAACTCCCTTTGGATAAACAAAATAATAGCGACTGCCAATTCTCACTAACTCAAAGCCTGCCATTGCATTTGACTCCAATGCACATCCAGAAACAAGTCAGAACAAAATGTTCTGATCAGTGTAAGTGAAGATCAGAGGCTATGGGACAGAACAAATGACATTATTAATCTCAACAATCATTGCACTTGTGAATCATTTCCCTCTGAGAGACCAGGGGAAGCCCAGAATCATATGGTTATCCTTTGGTCAGTGCAGCCAAAACTTCTGAATGTTTATTAATTAATTACTCGTGATTTGCCAAAAAGTATGACTATTTTATTGGACTTCATTTTTGTGTAAGTCAATTTACAAATATACATAATGAAAATGTTATATAAGAAATAATCTGAGAGTTCATATATATATTACTACACATTTTATTTTATATTAAGAAAATAAATACTTTTATTCAGCAAGGATGCATTAAATTGATCAAGACTGACAATAAGGAGTTCCAAAAAAAATAAATAATTAAATGTTTTGGGGGGGGTTTTCAAACCTTACATAGCTTACTACAAACTGTGTAACTTTTACGTTTTCCATGAATACTCATATTGCTTTCAGCTGCTTTTGATGTGAGCATCCCTTGCCAGACATCAGCTGTGTGACACAAGATGAGGGAGAGAGAAAAAATAAAAAGAGGCAGGGGAAAGAGAAGTGTCTACTGGCAGGTGCTGGCAGCACGGTGTGAGGGATAAGGACTTCCTGCCAAGTAGATGATTTGGGTCAGTAGGTAATTGCATTCCTGGATCACAGAGGGCTCGGTGGCAATTAATCCCGGCTGTGAGCCACGTGAGCAGAGGAACACGTTCACTGTGCAGAGGCAACTGTGGTCAGAGAGAGAGGGCCTGCCTGCTCCAGCCAGGAAGCCAAGCGGCATTCTGGTCTCCGTAGGAGACAATGCTAAACACAAAATACAATACTCTGCATCCTCTTGTGGTAAGAGTGCATAGCAGGTGTGTACATCTGTCCAACATGACTGGCCCGCAAATATCATGCAACGGTACACAAGTTTGCATTTGTGTCTATCAACTTAAAAAAAATTAAAAATTGATTAAAAGTTAAAATAAATTAAATTAAAAGTACCTTATTCGTAACCATTTTAAAGATTACTGTCAATTACAAATGTCTGCAATAATAAAAAAAGAATAATAAAATTAATTAAAAATTAAATTTGCAATAAAAAATTATATTTTAAAACACATGTCAGAATATCAATAATAATTAGTAATCATTTATTTAAAACAACAAGAAATGACTGACTTCAAACTTCTGAATGGTACTGTATTGTAAACAATAATAACTGATAATACAGTATAAAATATTACCCACCAGATTCTCTAAATGATTGGGGAAGAAGCCATGTATAAGAAACCATACAGCCCAGCAGTCATTACAACAAAACAAGCCCCGACAGCATGATCAGGCCGACTCTTGTTTCATCCCAAAGCAGCTTATTCTGCAGGACAATGACCAGATAATTGTTATCCATCTTATTACACGGCTGCTTACTAAATTTGTCTGTTTTATAAAAACAGGCTAATTCAAAAGATCTGAAACTAGAACTAAATCCTGGCAGATGCAACAGGCTGATTATTTTCATGGTAAGGCTTTATTTAGTCTTTATATAGAACCACTATCTCTGTACAGAAGCAGTAGGGAGACGCATTAAGCACAAGTTATAGCACAAGACAAATGCTTCAGTGCAGTCAATAGGTCCTAATTAATGAATAACGACTAATAGATTTTGTTTATTCTCCTTGTGATTATGCTGGCAATTGAGGAGATTGTAAAAACAGCCTTTAACAGAGCATTGATTGTGACTTTCCATTTGTTAGGTCAGAAAATTTCTCTCCAAAGAAAAGGTTTTAAGTTAGCATGACTTCAGCAAATGTATCCTTTTTTTTTTTTTTACAAGACAATAAACCCTTTTCCACGTTTTTCTTCACCGTGCTTGAGACAGACCCCTACCAAGTTCAATAGCAAGCCAATAATGGATAGAGAATTAGTTTAAAACGCCAGCAATGGCGACTCAAAGGGTCATTTTTATTCTCTATAGACCTCAGAACACTTTGCTACTCTATTTAATAACTCATTATAGCTCTTTCTAATTTTTTCTGGCTCCAGTCTTTTTTGCATTGTACTTTGTAATAATAACACTTTCTATTAGCATTGCACTTTAAGAGGCTTTTAAATCAATCCAAAGATTAGAGACTTTTGGGAACCCAATGTTAACTTTTAACTTTGCAGTTCGAGAGTGACAGCAGACACTTAATTTATGATTCATACTCTTATGCTACATTTTTAAAGATGACCTGAAAATACCTTAAAACGAATCAATGCACACACACACAGACACAAACAAAACTTCAAAAACAACATTTGTTGACCATGAAACCAGTCCACAGCTGACTGGATAATAAACAGGCCACTGGGGCATATTTTATGTCAGAACTGCATAACAGAATTTGCATGACTGAATATTGGTTAAAGATATGTGGAATGAATGAATGAATGAATGAATGAGAAAATTATGAATAAAAGTTTAGATTTTTAAAAAATCATTTATTCATTAATTCATGAATATTATTATTAATTATTATAATCAATATAATTATAGATTAGTTGAGGGATTATTTTAATCACATTTTTTTATTTAATTTGAATTCAATGTTTATGTTTTAATTTAATGTAACCATGCATAAAAGGGAAAAAAATATATAAGTCTGATTGAAAAAAAATTCAATAATGTAATAAGTTTTAATAATGCACTTTTATGATTATCCCATTATTATTGAGTATGTATGTATTATTATTATTATTATTATTTATTTTTGTTTAATACATCAGCAAGAAAATACAGTGGCCTTTATAAAAGTCTGATTAAAATTAAATTGAATTAAACTAAATACAAAATATTTAATAATAAAACTTTTTTTTTTTAATAACGCACTTTTATGATTATCCCATTATTATTGAGTATGAACTATTTTCTTTTTAATATATCAACAGGATAATACAGGGGGGCTTTTATAAAAGTCTTATTAAAATAAATTAAATAAAAAATATTTAATAATAAAACAAAACATTTAATAATGCACTTTTATGATTATACCATTATTATTGAGTATGCACTATTTTTTATTTGTCTTTATTTAATACATACACAGTAATCCACTGGTACTCAGCTTTAAAGAAGAAGGGTGTTTTCTAAATCCAATTTTAAGTATAATTAATTCACTGCCATGGGCTACTTCAATCAAATACCATTTTTAAGTTTGTTTAGGGCTGTTATCAGTTTCATCTCTTGAGAAGCCATGGTCGGAGGGGTCCCATTTCGCTGCATGTAACAGTGTATGTGACAAATAAAGGCTTCTATCTATTTGTCTGTCTATCTATTATAAGACACACACAAATAAACGTGGCTGATTCAAATTTTTTTCCACAGCTACAGCCAAAGCAGAAAATTTGCCACTTTGTTTAGCTCTAAAAAGCTCCATATTTGTGATTTAAGCCTGAAAATGTTTTCCAGAAATGGGCCCGTACCCGCTGATCCATCCTAAAGCCAATGAGGCACAGGAATGGCTGGCATGGTGCTGGTGCAGAAGCAAATATCTGCTGCTCTAGCTGCGTCTCTCAGCAAGCTATCATTTAACAGGCCAACATCTACCTCTCCTCTGGGGCCACGATCTAGGCTTTTTAGTTGCTCTGTTTTTAAGCCAACACGCCTCATGACAAAATAGCAGGACTAGCGAAATGGCATCTGTTAGTCTGGCACATGCAACCTTTTAAACCGGGCTCCATTAACATACAGCCTGTGTGTCAGAAGAAATTAATCTGCCGGTGACCTCTGATACCAAAAGAACAGGGCTGAGGCTGAGCCCCCAGAGGTGCAGGATAATGCCTTTTTTGGCAGATCGCAAAACTGCGCTTTTGCTGTCAGGGGACATAATGATAACATTTCTGTTAGATATTGGCATTTTTAATCTGACCTAAAGCATGTGTGGCTCTGTGACAGATTAAAAAAGTGCAAATGGGCTCATAGTCTTTCAAAGCTCAAAATCTGTGATTACGTACTTTTGCTTTCTGCATAGTCCCATAAAGTATGCATTAAATATTAAAAAGTCCAAAACACACGATATGAAACAAATGCAGTTCAATTAAAAATAATGCAGGAAAAGTAAATAGGCCGCAAGAGGCCATATGAGCTCAAATGCTTGTAGAAGCTGACTCAAATGACATAGTTGCTTCAGCAATCGCATTGCATTTATTTAATTTTTATTTAACTTTATAGGTTAGATTTAAGGTCGGGTTAAGTGTAAGCTAAATGCTAGTACAACACACCTGTGTTTTCATTTCCAAACTATCCCCTAACATCCAAAATAATAAAACTTTTTCATCATTTAAATGCTTTTTATTCATAAAAACATAATATATTCTCAGGGAATATATTGTAAAATTCAAATTTCTAAATTGTTATGTATATTCCATTGACCCCGAATAAAAATGTGACCCTGGACAACAGAACGTAAGTGTTAATTTTTCCCGAAATTGAGATTTATATATCTGAAAGCTAAATAAATAAGCTTCCCATTGATGTATGATTTGGATGGATATGGCAATATTTGACAGAGATACAACTATATGCAAATCTGGAATCTGAGGGTACAGAAAAATCTAAATGCTGAGAAAATCACCTTTAAAGTTGTCCAAATTAGATCTTAT
>JAUMHP010000048.1:8648220-8702742 GCA_032361065.1 Enteromius trimaculatus | reverse complement strand
TTTTGACCCATACAATGTATTTTTGGCTACTGCTACAAATATACCCCAGCGACTTAAGACTGGTTTTGTGGTCCAGGGTCACAAATAAGGTGAACTGGCTTAACCGCAAAGAAAAGAAGTAAAGAAATGTTTGAAGTTTCCTGCCGATGCTTTCATTAAAGAAGCCTTAACCTTCAATCATTAAACTCAGAGGAACTGCATGTATAAATAGAATGCAATCAAACCCTCAGTGTGAATCCTTTTATAAATAGATAATCATCCACTTATTTAACTTCATTTTCTTGCAATCTGCCCAGGCTTCTAATTGCTTTCATTAATCAATCCTGAAGTTTATATATTGTCAGGATATTCTCTCAAATTGACAACGCGCTATGAAAACAAACACTAGAAATTTTTCAAACTGAAGACAAGAATGTTTTGGTAAAAAAAAAAAAAAAAGCCAAGAAGCAAGAACACAGATTCAAATCTTAATCCAGTTTTAAAAACGGATTTTTTCACAGCAATGCTACCATATTTCAGTGCCACAAAAAAGAAAAAATTATTAATTTTGCTAAACAACAACACGGCTCATTACGAGGGAGGTTCCGGTCTTCTTTCAAAACAAATCCCCTGGCCTTTTAAAAGGAAAAGTTGGCAATCCGACATGTCGTTTAATGGAAGCACTTGTTACTGACCTCTGATTAATTGAAAACTAAATTCAAGCTCTAACTATCACCTAGCAAGATGAGTCATCACACATTTGGGGGATGAATAAATAAAAAAAAAAAAGTTAACAAAGACTTCAGTTAGTTCACATAAAACAGAGCGATGATTCATGAATAGTAAAATGTTTTGACTGATGCTAAGTGCTCCAGCTGCTGTTTGCACTGGCTCCAAACTGAATTAAGACAAGTGTTGAAGAGTTTACAGTAAACTTAGCCTGAAGCCAACCATCACTGGATATGAAGACCCTTCAGTACTGTTGAGCAAAAAGTAATGAGATTATCACACCGTTCTATCATTAAAGTCGAGTATATCGCACCTCACGGCTATGGAAAATCCCATTAAGGTCTACCTTTCCCTGTCACTGCTGTGGTGTGGTAGCAGAGGAATGTAAGGTGTAAACAGCTAAACTGTTGGTTTACTAGCGGTCAGGGAAAAAAGTGGTGGGATGCAGTACTTTGATAAAAGACATTCCTATTAAACAAGTACAGTTTGATCTATTTCGCCAACTAAAGGTAAAATTCCAGTGTGTTAAGACGCAAAACTAGAATGTGCTATTTCAGATGAGGTGAGTGTTTTTTTGTTAACAAATACCATGACCAAACAAAGATAACCCAACATTTTGGCACAGTATATTCTCTTTCCTGCAAGGAAAAGAATTGAAAATCCCTTCAAACATAAAGAATTTAACAGCTCTTGACAAAATTGTTGGAAAACCCCAGAAAGCTCCTTACAAACTGAAAAGAATAATGATAATAAAGTGCCCAAACCTTTGTTTGTTTCTTTTATGTTATTATATGTGATCCACAAAACAAGCCATAAGCATACATTATATATACTAATGTATACATACATACATGTATATATACTAATCAAAAATTAAAGTTGTAATATATTTATAGTGCGAAATTTACAAAATATCTTCACTCAACACAATCTTTACTTAATATTGTAATGATTTTTGACATCGCTAACTGCTAACTATTGCTTAAAAATACACCCATGCTACTTGAAAATGGGTTTCTTGTGTTTGTTTGTGTATTACATACAAAACATACAAATTATTTATTATATTACTGTTGTTTGTTTAACTTATAACCAATGCTTTCCAACCAGATTGTGATGTTTCTGGTCTATTAATGGATAATGGGTATCTGCTTAATGTTCAAGGAGAAAAATACAGCTCTTAAGGAAAGAATTACAATCTCATGCGTCATTACTCCACTAAACACACAGAGCAGTATGTTAGGCATGAGAGAGATGAGACGCCCAACTCCGAAAAATGTTCTGTCTATGCATAATAACTGTATTTAGTTCAAATTCATGATTGTAAAAACATCTTTATTTGTTCTGCTCCACTGGACCCTACTGGACAACGGCCGCTATCAGTCCACGGGTAGCCTGAGTTTCAGACCCCAATAGAATAGTGACCTACAGAATGTGGTCAAAGAAACACACTGTCCTGCCTGAACAAATTCATTCCTGCTTAACGCAAATAAACCGTCCCGCAACCACATATCTGTGCTTTTCCTTTAAAGGCATTATAGCTCAAAATAATTGTTAGTAGTTCTTCACACCATGAGTAACACATTCCACAAATACATCTCCTCAGCAAATATTACCAAACAAAGAAAAGAGTCACATACCTATGATATGCAAAGCCACCTCTGAGCAAAATACAAAGCGCACATCACAATGAAATGCCTTATTTTCCATTTCATTGAAAATCCAGCCTTGTTTGACAGTATAGGAAGGACATGTGTATTTATACAGACAGTGGAAGTGTTTCTAAACCTACTGAAGGTTATTCTTTAAACTAACAGATTGAAATAAAGCCCGGGCACACGCTGTGCAAAGTAAAAGTCAATTTATATTAATTGCACCACTCTTTATCAGCTGTATAACTACAATAACTGTACGAATGAATAAATACACAAGTAATTCAAAACGTCCAGGAAAACGTCAGGTGGCTCCTACCAACAATTCATCCAAGAAATGAAGGCCATAAATGGCAGCCTGTCATTAAATGTTTATATATTATTTGTTTTAAGCTACACTTCCGCTATGAAGAACACAACTGCGGCTAGAGCTTAATAGACTAGAGCAATGTGCCACAGAATTGCAGAATGGTTAACATGTCTAAACACATCCACAGAATAGAACAGAAGAGGATACAGTACTCACAGCATCCCGTGTGTCTATGGACTAGAGAAGCCCTCAGTGAGGAGGACCCACAGCCAGGCCCTTATGCTGTTAAAATGACTCATAGTGCTTCTTCCTGCTGCACTGTGGAGTCATGAGGAGGTAAACATTTCCAAATATGGAAATAAAAATAGGCGAAAGATTGGGGGCAAATTTTGATTCGGCTTGCTTTTTTGGTCTGGAATGCCACTTTTTTTTCACTGGCCAGAGGCACATAGAAGCCAAGTCTGTGGTTCGTACCGTTTGCAGAATAACAATGGTAATTGCTGGGAGTTATTTAAGAGGGGGGCAAGCATACTTACAATAGAGTCTAAGAATAAAACAAACCACAGTATCTAAAAGTACTCTCGCATGTCTACAGAGAGGACAACAAAAACTCAACCACAAGACCCTCATACTGCGCTATGCCACCGACCCACACAAACACGTAAGAAACATAATATTTGTTCTAATACAACCATTTTATCAATGCATACCGCAAAACACATCAAATGTAGAGTAAACGTACATGAACACATGAACGTTCAATGAATAAAAATGGTGTCTTTACGTTTTTAGACGTTTTAAGTGAAACACTGAGTAAAAATCTCTATCTGACCCATACAAAAAGCTTCAGAAAACCAGACTGAAACAAATTTTTATATTATTAATTTAGAAACAAGTTTCACAGTTGCTATTAAATTTCACAAAATTAACAATTCCACTGAAATGGCAATTAATGCATAAAAATACATGTAAACTTTAGAAGCCTGAAAATTCCAATGCTCTCTAAAGATAAAACGACCCTGCTCCTGGCGATCGACTGTCCTGCAAAGTTTGGCTCCAACTCTAATCAAACACACATGCTTTTAATTTCCAAGCGATCCTAAAACACGTAATTAGTTGCTTCAGGTGTGGTAGATTAGAGTTGGAGCTAAACTTTGCAGGGCACCCCTGATTTTTTTGCGGTGTACTTTTAACATCTTATTGTGCTTTATGGCACTTGACAGTTTAAAATATTATCTATCACTTTACTGCAGTAGCATTGTCCCAATGCAAAAATAAATAAATTAAATAAAAATTGAATTAATTGTTAAAAAAAAAAAAAAAAATCAATCAATCAATAATATATCAATAAAATCTTTTATTATTTAGTATATCAACAAACAAAATTTCTGCTGGTACATAATAATAGTTATTGGACACCATATTTAGATTTTGATTCAAAATATGACAGATTTTCTTGTTAGAGTCAACAAGAAAATCCACTTTTCTGTTTGTGATTGAAGTCGAGTAAGTGATAAACTATGCCTTTTAGATGTGTCAGCATGGAATCACTCTTTTGTTTTGTCTGCACAATGATGCAACAGAAAGGTTGTTCTCTGCTCTTTCACAGAACAGACTCTACTGACTGACCAAACATGGAAATCAGGGTGGCACTCAATCAATCGGAGCACCCATGAAGTCTATTTCTGTAGCTTTTAATAAAACAAAACATTATATACATTATACACCCGTATTATTTTATCACCTTTTGAGAACATCCTCCTGTGCCACAATAGCTTTCTGTTAGCAAGAGATCAACCTTAACACGGGTCAATACTCACCCAAGCACATGCACATTGAGACTCGCATAATAGAAGCACACTAGAGAGCATATAATGGTTGAGAATGAGTGCAGAGACATGATCAGTTACGCATGTGAAGGTTTATATTAAACTTACAACCGCGGACTGTCATAATGACCAAGAGCATCAAGTGCTCCATCCACATCAGCGAAGCGGTACTGCCACACTCGAAAGCCTTAAAACCGTGTATCCATTTCACATCGAAAGCCCCATTTTCCTTCACAAAACATTTCTTACAGGGATCATTCTTAGACTTGTGAGTAAACCTGTATTCCATTTAGTGTGATGATTATTATAATTATCAGCTATTTGGGAAAAACACTGCATCCTCTTTAAAAGAGCAATGTGTTTTCTGAGAATGTTGACTCATTTTACATCTTCTGCTGATAAATGTAGCTGAGAATTTGGTTAATAAAGTACAACAAGACAAGACCAGATTTGGCCCTATAAAGCAGTCAACACATTAACACATAATTGGCTTCGGGTCACTCATGTGCAGATGTTTCCAGCCATAGAGCTCCGCCGTGCAGAGCTTATTTTGAAAGACACAAAACTTACATTCATGGATGAATAAACACAGCATGTATTCCTCAAATCGTGAAATTAATCTCACTGATTGCCTCCCGTAAAGAGCAGAGCTCTGTGATATTATAATCATAAAGATAGCAAATGTAATTAAAACATATTCAGGCCCTGAATGTCTAATCTTGAGAACTGTTTATACAAAACAGAAGTCTTCACAGATTCCACAAAAAACAAGTGATGGTTAGAACAGAAGAGGCTGGAATTTCTGGAGGGGGGGGGAATGGTTCCCGTGCATTTCGACAGGGTTTCACTTAGCAGAGCTAAAATAGCCCTTTCATGCCTGAATCCACAGAGGGGATTTTAGAAGTAATAATAACCCATTTACAAGGGGGTTAAACGGTGTCAGAGAGTGACTTCAGGTGATTAAAGATGCCTAATTAACTCTGGCCCTGCACTCCTCAAAGGAGCGCTGGCCGGCCCAACCCACAACTGAGCACTGCAGGATTTTGATAAAAAAATTTTCCCTTATTAATGGAGACCAAGTCAAAAATCTACCTGGTTTCATGGCATAAAGGTACACTTTTTAGTGAGACACGAAATATGTACCAACAAGTACATAATACCGCAGTTTTCAAAAGAAATGAACACTAGAGGCAGCTAAAGCTCTGACATCTTTTAATCTTTTTCACACAAATTTACATTGATTAACTAAGTGTAATTTTCGCACATTTACTGTAAGAAGATCACATTATAACTTCAAAACAATATTAATATACTAGGATGTTTGCTTTTGAATATTAGCATTTTACATATCCAGCTTCATATCTATGGGTTTTCAAAGGTTTCAAATCAACAAAAAAGAAGTTGAAATGGCACGGTTGCATCAACGATTGCCTTTTTATATCAGTTTTGCATTTGTTAATACTATCGTGTAGGTTTAGGGTTGGATTTGGTGTAGGGCACATTTCTAACATGATTGAGAATAACTGTTAGCAACATTCACCAAATATTTAAAATCTGAACCTCTGCAATATCAGCATAATAAAATGGGCCAGGGGTCATGTATTGAACCTGTGTTTTAGCGGCACTCAGTGGACAATTTTCTTTGAAACTGCGCCAAAACATGCAGTAAGGCATGTAAAAAATGTAAAAAATATAAAAGCATATCTAATTTAGTTATACTGACTTTTTATATTATACTATCCTCTGCATCAGCCATGGAAAAGCTTATATTACTTGATGCAAATGTCACTGCCCTTCCGAGGAACATCACGTGTTTCCAAAAAATCTGAAATGGATGAATCACAACAACCAGAAGATCATCACTCCTAAGATTGTGCTAACAAACTCTGCTTTTATTAGTTTTCTTTCAACAGCTTAAATTGTCTCCAACTACAAAGAAGCACACGCTACAACAGCGAAGAAAAGGCATGCAAAAAAAAACAAAAAAACATTATTTTTAGCAAATTAATTGTATTTTAAGGATGTTTACATATTTACAATAGTCCAAAATACTAGATTTTTGTATGTCTATAATATTCCCATATATAGGCCTATTTCATAAAGCTGTTTCATTATCTTGTTGCACCTAAAGAACTAATTATAGCAGGTCAGAGAGTTTTGCACAGCATCATCATCACATATTGGTTTATCCAAGTGTAGAAAAACACTTATCCGTTGTTAGGGATGCGCAAAAATATATATTTTTAAAATCACGTCAGTGGGTTGTCAGAACAACGAGTTGATCTGACCTAATCGTTTTTATATGCTTATTTTTGGATTACTGATTAAACATTTGTCAAGGGCCATTTTAGTTATTTTCTTGCATGAAAAAAATTAACCCACTGCCATTAAAAAAATAGAAAAACAATATGTAATAATATAGCAAAGTAACTAGTAGAGCTGCACAATACAGTGAACTTGGTATTGCAACACATCCTTGTGTGATTTATTTAAAGGGGTATTTAACCCAAAAATTACCCTCACCCTGGTTCCAAACCTGTGAGATCTTCATTCATCTTCTGGATACAAATTAAGATATTTTTGATCTGACCCTCCCACTGACATCAAAGGACCTTACAAGATCAAGGCTCAGAAACGCAGCAATGGTTAAAATAATCCATGTTATCAGGGTGACACAGAGAATAAAGTTATTCTTTGCTCACAAAAAGTATTATCGTAGCTTTTTAAAGTTACGGTTGAACAAGTCACATGGATTATTATTTTAACAATGTCCTTTCTATGTTTCTGAGCCAGACATGTATCATGTAAGGATTCCTGCTGCTGTCTACGTGAGGGTCAGAGAGCGCTCAGAAAGCATCAAGAAGATCTTAATTTGTGATTCAAAGATATGGAACGACATGAGAACGATTCCTATCCCCATTTTCACACAAAGCATTTATCCACATGTATGTTAAAACACTGACATTATTGAACACGTGCATAAATGAACACGGATCACGAAATCAAACTACACTCTGAAACTGGCAGCACTTATTTTTACTTGCAGCAACCTGTCAAACTAAGAGTTCAGTGTTTATCGTTTTAGCTCGAAGGTTACTCAAGGTTTGTGTTGGTTCTTGTAAAGAGTAAACCCAAGTATGAACCTCCATTTATAATGTTTTTCCCAACTCATGCAGAGCAAAAGAAACAAAAAATGGCAATGAAATTACTCTTACTAGCTACAAATATTCTTTCTTTCTAAATATAGCTGGTGAAATCCCTGTATATTTTCCAATATTATGAAGCCCTACTGACTAGTACTGATAAAGGGTTCAGTCCAAAACCTTCAAATGTAATAAAACACTTTTCCAAAAGACAAAATCCTTGCCTGGGGTCAATGTAATACCTGCCGTGACTAAGAAGAGCCTGTATTTGACAAAGACTACAAAAGGGCGGATACAGGCAATACATTCTTATTTGGTAGTCAACAGACGGTGGACCAAAGGAAAGTTGAAGGTTCTAGAAAACGAGAGAGATAGTGCTACGAAACACTTCATCAATCACACCTAGGACAAGAGAAACAACGATAAAACCACATAAATCGAGAAGGCCTGTCCAGCCGTGGTAATAAGCATACAATGCTCATGTTTCTAAATGCGTGTGGACACGTCTCAGCTGTCCTTCCTCTTATCTGCACGCTCCTTCCTCTTTCTATCACCGGCTAAAACACTGAGTGTCCTTTTTATGGCTGCAGGTGTCTTCCTAGCCTTGTATGCTAATGTGGCAATCTGTCTTTTTCCTAGCGAGCACTTGAAGGGAATGTGAGGAAGTTTGATTACCCAGAGTTCAGAGGAAGATCAAAGTCACAGTACAGATGAACTTTAAGTCGGGCAGCGCTCCTTATACTGCTGTGTCAATGAGTGCAGTGAGAAATGAGCAGAAGACTGCTGTAAATCATAACCGCACGAGCGGCCGCTGCATCATCCGTCTCGCGGTCCGGAGCCTGTTCCACACCACATCCTAAAGGACAGAGTCACTGTACACTCATTCATCCACCTCTCATCCTGAATGCCTGTTTCCTGTGTACTTAAACTACACAGATCCGTCCTCACTAACTCTTGGAAATTGGAGCGCAACAGTGAAAAATAGAGCCAAGGTGCAGCTGTTTTATCAGAATACTGGATTTTTCATCCAGTACTGAAACGCATCGCATATTTTACAGTTTTGTTTAACGTAATTTTTTTCGTCTTCGTCAAGCTAATTCATCGTACGTGAGTTTCAGATGGGAATGCATTAATGTCAGACTAATTTAAGCAAAATCGAATCTTATTCGGCTGTACGCACAAGGCCAGAGTTAATCACAGCTGTGCTAAAATGCAGGACTGGGATATTGCTTTTGTACAACAGTTAATAATTTGGTAGCTGGTTTTTCAGACAAAAAATGGCTAGTTGTTTTATTGACTTGTTCTATGCAACAACAAAAAAAGATAAATCAATATAGAATTCTGGCTAATACTGATATTTCATATATATTTTACAGATAAACATCTATTTAAAAAAAAAATATATATATATATATATTTTTCACACACAAAAAATCACGCTAAATTACACAAAATTTTAACTAAATATAAAAATAAGCATCACAAATACAATATTATCTGACGTCTAAAAAAAAGAAAAACATAAGCTGAATTTTTAGTAGCCATCACTTAAAGTAAAACGTCTTCAGTGTCACATTCTTCAGAAATCATTATAATATGCTGATTTGGTTCTCAGGAACATTATCAACGTAGCTTAATATTTATTTGATACTATTTTTCTGGATTCTTTTATGAATAGAGTTCAAATTTGCCGTATTTCTTTTTAAATGGAACCACTCTTTTGATCATAAATGCAGAGTGGTGTTGCACGTAAATATTCGTTTTTAAAAATATATGCTCAAATTATGCTAAATTATTAGATTACACTTACATTAAAAATCATTCAGTCAGTGTTATTGCATTGGACTGTAGGAGGTCTTGATTTAACTGGTGGGCTGAACTGTTCATGCATTAACGGTTGCATTAATCCATATTCACTACAATTGTTTTCTTTGTGTATTTATAACTTTCAGTTGTCGCTCTTGTTCCAGACAGCACCTGATCACAGAGTCTCCATAGCAACAGAAAAGAGGCACAACACTTTTTGATCCAACAGTAACCTACAGTTATACGGTACAGAGTCAATATTCATAGAAAGTCTGCGCTAATGGCAAAACGACAGTCAAAGGAGTGAGCATGGAAGACTAGGCTCAAAGGAAGGATTCATCTTTTTACTTTAAGCATCACTAGCCTGTCAGACATGTCCTCTTTTTTAATTCCTGCTGTTGGTTGAGATGTAGTTTGGAGTTGAAACTTTTTTGGGAGGCTGGGGGTGGGGGGTGGCAAAGATATTCAGTTTGATGGCTGGGAGGCCTTGATGTTATTGATTAGAGATTCATATCAAAGTAGAATTCTGAATGTCGTCTTTGTAAGGAAACAGATAAATATTTTAGCACTTAGCTACTTTTAAGATGAACAATGTCTGTATTCTAGACATTTTGGCTGACTTGAAATGGAGATATTTGCTTTTCTGACAAGAAAATGTCTTTCGGGAGAGATGAATTGTGTTTTTACTATTAGCTGCGCACACAATAGAGAACCGATCTCTATTGGACTAAATGCTTAGATTACAGCATTGGATTCATGCTTTACCAAAAGATAACCATTTAAAAAAAAATGCATTTTCTTTTTGTAGTAAATTGAAACACATTTCATTTCAGCAATTAAACTCAGGGATGACAGAGTCATGCTGACAAAACAAACGATATTATCACTGTAGAGTTCGTTAGCTGAAGTCTGACTTCAATAGGCAGCTATAAAGCTCACAACTCAAAACAAATTGCATATTCAACTTTGAGCCACAAGATTGTCTAAAAACTGTCAATAGAGAGAGCATCTTAACCACCTCCACATTGTGGTTTAAAAGCAGATGCAACAGGCTCAAATCATCCAGAATGATGTTCAAACCATCAAGCTATTTCTGCTTCAGCCTGCACTCTAATTACCTGAGCTTTTCATGCTATGGTTATGAAAATGGCAATATGAGTGTAAATACATATTGCAATTTATTAAGAGATGGAGCTATATATATATATATATATATTTATAGTTACACATCTGCCATGTTCCATGTTGCATTTCATTTGATTTTATTAAATTGCAAAAAGCACCTGTACTTTATTATAAACTGAAATATGTGTATATAAATCACATAATGTAAAAATATACCTTTTTTTCACAAGTGTATCTGGTCTGTCAACACTATCACACATTTTCAAAATATATATTTAAGCAAACAAATGCTGTTTCAATTATAAATGTACATATTGAATGCTTTGTAAATTGCATCCGTATAAAGCAAGACATTTGCCGCCTAGAGCATATAGGCTATTAATATCCATTTCAACAGAAAAGATCACAAGTCAATGTAATATTCATGCATTGGCCGGTAAACAAGCAGACAGAATGAATCAGTGAACTCCGCTATACGTTGTTCAGCATCGCACTGATATTTGAATTAAACATCGCAAGCAAAACAAACGGCCAGCACCATATTTCATATCTCTAGCTCTTGTAAGCAGAAGCCACGTCTCTAGGCACTACAATCCTCCAGCCTATTTACTTCCGCATTCTTCAAAAGAAACACAACAGTGCAAGAATGTTTCGGAATAACAACACGATCTGTTTCTGAAATTCATATGCAACAAGTATCTACTAATCGTATTCAAAGTGCGCCGACACCTTCTATATGTTCGCTCAAACGCTTCGGCTGCGGGGTAAATACACGAAACAAAGTTCGCCCCCCTCCTTTCTAGCAACCCCACGCCCTCCATTTCAATGGCACGGCACGAATCTCTCACAGAAGAACATATAGTTGTCAAATATAGTTCAAGCTGTAGAGCTCCAGCGCAGAAACAACGCAGCGTTCTCCCGGGCCTGCGTTCAGCGTTTCCGCGCGTGGAGCCGCCCCTCGAAAGCTTTAATAGTTCTCTTACCTCGCTTTCTAAGAATCACAGAGTTTCAAATCCCCACTTAAAGTGAAACTTCTTTTTCCCAAATCTGGGAGAGTAACAGGCAGTGACGTCAGAGGGCGAAATTCCAGCCGGCAGCACACACACACACAGTCACTAAAATTTGCCCATGTATGGCAGTCTCAGCCAGCACTCAGGCAATATCTCTTCCTCACAACGGCTGTATTTGCCTTATTGTGCAAACAGTGTAATAACTGGGATTATTCATCATATGTTGCAGGACTGTTTTTTAAGGCCTGGACACTCTTTTTTTGTCTGCTGCAATCTTTAAATTTAAGCAAAGTTACAAATTACATTTTTTATTTGATTCAATCAAGCAGCTGTGGTCTGGAGGACATCGCGTGGCTCATTTTACTGTAAAAACTACAGAAAGGAGAATGCAAACCCAACTTTTTAAGAGAAAGATGTTGCACACACGGGAGTTGTCATTAGAACTACATTTAGTAACAATACGATTTTGATTGACAAGTCTAATTACATAAAGGTGCTTTCTGTCACAGTGGTTGATATGTTTATTAAACACAATAGAATAATCATTGGTGCAGGATAAGTCTATGCAGCAAACTATGTACTAAATGTACTATTTTAGTTAAACGTTGAATTGACGTATATTAAAGGAATAGACTATTTTGCCCATAAATCAAAATTTGCTCAAATGTACTCGTTCTAAGGTCATCAAAGATGTGAATGAGTTTGTTTCTTTTTTCTGAACAACAAAAACAACAACAACAACAACGGTCACCTGCAGTGAATGGGTGCTGTCAGAATGAGAGTTCAAACATCTGATAAAAATAGTACAAAACAGTTCATGTGAGAGGACAACCTTGTTTTTGTTTTTTTCTACCAGCTGTTTAGGCTTTCATTCTGACGGCACCCATACACTACAGAGCATTGATCCATTTTTACTTTGAGATGAACAATCCCTTGAAGACGGGGGTCAAAAATAAAAGTCAAGAAGTTAACTTGTGTGTATTAAAATGTCATTTTTGCTATTTATTAATTATAATAATAACAACAACAACTTAAAGTTTTTCTTTGTTACTTTTTACCAATTCTTTTTATTTTATTTCAACTTTTTACCTTGCTCGGCTGTTTAATGGCAGGTTCTTATTGTGTCAGCTTACCCCATGCTGTGTGACAACATGCCCCAGTGGGCCAATGCGTTTAATGAACTCTATCTTTTATCCTCTGCCATACTGCTGGAATATTATTAGAGATGGAATTTCCGAAATATCATCTGGATAATAAGACAAGTCTCATTGAAATCTCATTAAAATTTAATTTAGATTCTTTAAAACTGTCAATGCATTTCTAAGGGAGAGCAGCATGCTCACTCATCAACAAGAAATAATAGTAATCCAGACATGTGTACGTAACAGTTATTCAATAATATACCTCACCGTTAAGACTATGATCTGTTTAGTCTAATCTCCTTTCACACTTCACTCGACAGGGCGCTTGACTCTCTCAGGCGCGGCCTGCCCTTCAAACCCGCCAACACACAACCACACACTGCAGTTTGCATTCAAAGCTGAAAGTTTGCATGTTCAGCTGTCAATGCAAATATCATAGTAGTGCTCTGGTTCTGCATTTTTATTTTTGCGTGCTAGGGAATGTACCACAATAGCTTTGAATGATGATGACAGTGGTGTCTGCACACTCTAAAGGTAACAGTTTGAGATAAACCTCATCGTCATCTGAATAGCATGGTTCATTCAGACTTTCGCCAGAATAGTTTAAATGTAGTAATTTTGCGTCCTACAAAAGATAAACAAGTTGGAGCCATAGAATGGGTCCAGTGCAACTAGAGGGGTTTTGTGGGTGTGACAGAATCATACATTTGGCGTGAATTTAATGAGGGTCTCCTGGTTGTCTACAGAAATGCAGTTTCGGTAAAATAAAAATAGACGTTGCGTTACACCACAATACAAACTTTAAGTCAATAAGGCATAGCGTCGCCACATACTGTAAATTTAGTGAATTCAATAAAATCGGCATAGTTTCTATTTTGGCAGAAATTGGCGCCCCATCGTTACCAATTTGAACCTCATATTTCATCATAATTTGAATGAGCCTTATGTTTTAGAAAGAAATATTGTCAAAGATGTGGCCTGAAATTTCAAGCGTATAGAAAGTGGAAGCACAGGCTCTTATCATTCTCTTCATCATATTGACTCATACATATTCACACTTGAGTTCCTGATATGGAGTTCACAGTATTTGACAGGCAGACAAATTTTGAAAATTATGACGTGCATCAGCAAATTTGTGGTGCTCAAGATCAAGGTCATGTTAATGTAAGAACAACTCTGTGCATTTAATTGCTTCTGCTTGCAATTATCACACTATTCTCAATCAAATCACTTAGATATAAATAGTGTCTGCTAAACTACTACATTACTATATTTAATATGCCTTATTAAATGGTTCTGTCAAGACTTACCTTCATATGTATTTATACATTGAACAAAATAGGTGTGGATACATTTTACAATTAATTATAATTAAGTATATTAAATCAAAAATACATTTTGAAGTAGAAAGGCTGAACTAGTACATTCTTGCAAAACATTGTTTTATCAATCACTTCATCTTCATCACTAAGTGTACAGAGAGAAATACTGTATGTATAAAATAAATAGCTAATAAATGTATATACAGTAAATCATTTATGTTTCAATATTAGCTTAACTTATTATAGTTCATTAGATATGAATTTCTTAGTTCTACTAAGCACAAAAGAAGATTTTTTTAAAGAAAACTTGTAATCAGGCTGTTTTGGGTCACTATTGACTTCCATAGTAGGTAAAAAAAAATACCATGGAAGTCAATGGTGACTCAAAACAGCCGGGTTGCAAACTTCCTTCGAAATATCTTCCTTTGTGTTCAGAAGAACAAAGAAATTCATAGAGGTTTGGACCTACTCGTGGGTAAGTAAATGATGTCAGAATTTTCATTTTTGGGAGAAATATTCCAGTTTAGATTTGGGACAATAATATAATAAAATCTGTACAGACAAAAGGCATTACATATAGCAAAAAGAAAATTGCAATAAAAATCAAACGCTGGGACCTAAATGTGCTCATGCTGCAAAATACACCTGCTGAACTCTTCAACTGATGAAAGTAAACCATCAATTCATCAATGAAAAAGGAGCTGTAAATGTAAACAGTTTAGACAGAAATAAGTCTCTCTGTGTGCGTCTAAATTCAGCGCTGATGACTATAAGTGAAATCCCTGACTTGAAACACTATGTCGACTCGCTTCAGAGGTTGTCTACAACTGATTAACTTGTGCTGCAAGCACTTTGTAAACTGTTTTGCACACCATGCATGAAAAACAGAAGCAGAAAGAACACCACCAGAAGATCAAGCACTGAGATAAATCAGACGATTGTGCCTTGTTTTGCCGTGACTGGTTCTGCATCCCCCGGTGTGCAGGTTCCAGGGCACATTGGAAAGGTAATCTCATTTGTACTGTGTGACAGCTTATTTGCAACTTTGCTTACTGGCATTTTCCTAATGGGCCCCATGAGTAGTGTCTGGCTCCCTCTCCTTCTTCTTTCCTTCTCTCTCACTCGCTCTCTCACAAATTTGATCAAAAAGACACTCTAAAACAAATCTGAAAACAATTACCGTTGCCCCAGCATGAAATCCCTGTGTTCTCCAGCTGTCAGTCAACTGGCAATTAAATGTTTTCGCCTATGAATAAATCCAACACTTTAAGTACACAGAACAAGTATAAAAGTATGATAAGGGCCGGGTTCCAGATAGGCAACATTTTCCTTTTTTTCAGTTGTGTTACTACTTGCGTCGTGCTGAAATGAGAGGCCTGAACTCCAAAACGTGGAGGGATATGGCAAGACAGCAGATGCGCTGAAAGACAAAAACACAGCTTTTGCACTTCTTAAGAATACACGCGACAATCTATCTTTTATATCACCTCTCGACACAAGGCTAACGCTCCCAGCATCGGATATCCTGTTGTACACACAAAACGTTAGGGCCGACTCGCTCTTCTTCCCACACCACTTCCTCTGTTGCACGAGATAAACCTCAAGCAGCTGCGGAGGAAAGAGAGAACATGTTTTAGAATGTCAACGTGACAGTGACCTGCTTCGCAGCAGGCTGACCGTGACAGAAAAAAAAACGTTACCTTTTAAAGCTCACAAATTCGAGATCTCAGTCCTCGAGGAAAAAGAAAATTCTTAGAGTGGATTTGTAAGCCTCTCATGCATCTTTAATGCTGTCAAATAGCAAAGATGGTTTCAGGAAATGTCAAGAATGACAAAGGCGACCGTGCTGTATTTTCTCTTTAATAATGTAAAAATCCCACAGCTACGTGAAGCTTCTGCATTAAACCGGTTAATGTGCAGGTGCTCATTCAACTAAATCCAGTGGTCTTAAATTATTCATCGTAATATGTCCAGTACGAAAGCATGTTTCCATAAGACGATGTGCATACCTGCTGCTAAGTTGGATTGAGAGGTTAGCTCACACAACTTCAGAACAACAACGACAAAAAAAACATCTTTTTTTAGTTTTAATAGAGATGCTAATTCATACACAACAGGCCTATCGTTTGCCAGACATTAGCATCAAAAGGCAAGTGTGAGAAAAGGTAGAAGGCCCACAAACCAAGCACAAAACCCATATCCTCAAGCAACTAATCAAACAACTGCACATGTAGATCTAAACCCAAGATTACACAAGATAATGAATTCTAATTTGAGTGTTTAAGCATGTAAATATTCATCAGGATAGCAGAAGCAGATACAAGCCTGCGGCCGTGGCTTTTGATTCTAAGCACAGAACAGAAGGAATTGGTGTTTGCTTTGGAGACACTTAGAGAGTTTTATTTTTTTTAAGCATGGAAAAGAAAGTTGCATTTACCGTGTAAAGTCAGGGCCTTTATCGAATCAATTTCTGGGCATGAAAGTTGCAGAATGCTGTTATTTGTTTGCCTCATTCTGATAGACGGCAAATTAGCATAAGAGATAAACTGCATAAACCAAAGTTCTCTGGCAATAAAACAGATCAAATGTCTAAATGTGACTTTTGTGACTTTAAACTACAGGCACAAACTCAGTAAATTATTGCTTTTTATTTTTTTTTAGCTTATGAAAGCCAGTCTGAAAAAAGCACACATTTTCACTGTCCATATACAGTATATATATTTATATAGAAGCACCCTTTTGATCTAAGCCATGAATCTTTTTGGAAAAGATGCAACAAGTTTTTCACACCTGGATTTGGGGATCCTCTGCCATTCCTCCTTACAAATCCAGTTCTGTCAGGTTGAATGGTAAACGTTGGTGGACAGCCATTTTTAGTCAGGGCTCTGGCTGGGCCATTCAAGAACAGTCACAGAGTTGTTGTGAAGCCACTCCTTCGTTATTTTAGCTGTGTGTTTAGGGTCATTGTCTTGTTGGAAGGTAAACCTTCAGCCCAGTCTGAGGTCCTGAGCACTCTGGAGAAGGTTTTGGTCCAGGATATCCCTGTACACCATTATGCTTCACTGTTGGGGACTGTATTGGACAGGTGATGAGCAGTGCCTGGTTTTCTCCACACATACCACTTAGAATTAAGGCCAAAAAGTTAAAAACCAGAGAATCTAATTTCTCACCATCTTTTAGTCCTTTGGGTGTTTTAGCAAGCTTTCATGTGTCTTGCACTGACGAGAGGCTTCCGTCGGGCCACTCTGCAGTAAAGCCCCAACTGGTGGCTGCCGTGATGTTTGACTTTCTACAACTTTCTTCCATCTCCCGAATGCATCTCTGGAGCTCAGCCACAGTGATCTTTGGGTTTTTCTTCCTTTGACCTCATGATTCTGATGCATTGTGAGCTTTAAGGTCTTATGTAGACAGGTGTCACAACAAAGGGTCTGAATACTTAGGACCATGTGATATTTCAGTTTTTCTTTTTTAATAAATCTGCAAAAATGTCGACAGTTCTGTGTTTTTCTGTCAATATGGGGTGCTGTGTGTACATTAATGATGAATAAAAATTACTTAAATTATTTTAGCAAATGGCTGCAATATAACAAAGAGAGAAAAATGTAAGGGGGCCTGAATACTTTCCATACCCACTGTATATATATATATTATACATAATTTAGTATGACTATGGGTGACTGTGTTGGCTCTGTACTGTACATCAGTCAGTGAGGTGTGTTTAAAAAGAATTGAAAGTAATGTATGAAGTCTGCTTTGAAAACGAGTCTAACTGTTAAGTTTGGCTCCTTTAGTGTGGCCTATAAAAGAGTTGGAAAGGAGAAAATGACCAAAAAAGTTTGAGAAACCCCTGAATAACTGCATTTGACATGCTTGTAGCAATGAAAAGCTGAATGTAGTTTCCCTGACGTTAAAAGAGGCGGCAAATGTAGCAGGCAGAGTGAGACACTGAGCTGATGAGACAGTGAGTCTGGCAGTCTGTCTCTCCTTACCTTCTTTCAGCACATTACTCCATTTATATTATACTCACCTGAATGATTTTACCATGCAAATCTGTAAAGAGCTGGTCCTGGATATTGTGAGGAAAACAAGGCTGCACGTAAACCAAGTGAAGCCTTTAAATTTTGTAGGATAGAGACTGTGGTCAGAGCAAATGGCCTTCTGGTGATGAGATAAGGTCATTTGTTACACTGTCTGATTCAATTTTCTTAACAGCAAAAAGACATTGATGGGATTCCATGAGCAGGATTTGTGTTACTGAGAAGTTTCTCTAGTCATAATCTTACTAAAATAAAACAATAACAACTTTAGTAGATTTTGTTATTAAAAACATTTATATTTGAATATTTGTATACACTGCTCAGTATTTCAAATGTGTCCTGGTGAGGTTGCATCCTAATCATTACTGGTGTTCATACCATCAGCTTCATGCAAATAATGCAACAACATCTGTATTAAAGGGATAGTTAACCCAAAAATGAAAATTAGCATGTATTTTACTTACCTTTGAGGCGTCCTAGGTGTATGTGACTTTCTTCTTTCAGATGAAACCAATCAGAGTTACAGTTAAAATTGTCCAGACCCCTCCAAGCCTTTGAATGGGTTTAAATGGGTGATAGCCGTTACACTACGGAAGACGTGAAATAGCCTTACATGCACATATTCGTAATAAAATGTCTCTCACATGGTTCCTGGGAGTGGTCCTGTAGTGAATCCCTGTGTTTTTGTACAATAAATATCCATATTTAAAACTTAATACACACTTTTCTCTCACATCTTCTGTCTGTTGAAATCGGAAGCCGTCCCGGCGGATGTATGCATCGCGCGTGCACCTCTGGGAAATATAGTTTAAAAGAAAACAATGTTTCCTTACCTTAGCAAAGGAAAACCACTCTCCTTTTGGCTTATATCAAAATCATTAATTTAATAAACATTAAATTAACATTAATTTAACAACATTAAAAGTAACAAACAACCCTAATAAACATGACAGATGATAAAAAACTAAGAAAAATAGCTATTTCAAAGAAAAAACATTAAATTAAAACAAAATTTGAAATTCAATGCAGCGAATTCTGGGAATGTCAGTTTATGGTTTTTCTCAGTAAATTTTACAGCAATTTATCATTAACCATTTAACAGGTTTTTACCGTAGCATTTTTACCGTTAAAAGCATGTTTATTTTTAAAACTGGACTGCTTCTGGTTTCCACAGACAGCAGACGTGAGAGAAAAGTGCTTATTAAGTTTGAAATATGGATATTTATCATACAAAAACGCATGGATTTACTACAGGAAGACTTTATTCATCCCCCGAAGCCGTTACATACCGTCTTCTGATGTGTAACAGCTATCATCCATTTAAACCCATTCAAAGGTTTGGAGGGGTCTGGAGAATTGTTGTTATAACTCTGTTCTTCTAAAAGAAGAAAGTCACATACACCTAGGATGCTTCAAAGGTGAGTAAAAGTAAACTCTGAAACGGACTCTGATAAGTGTTAGGTTCAATAAACCAGTGCAAAAGGAAGAATGAAAGTCATTTACCTGTAGGTTAGCCACATGAGGTTGAATAAACGATGAATTTTCATTTTTAATTAAACTATTTCTTTAAAGACTAATATTAGATTCTTCTTAAAAGCAAATTTCTTTCATAATTCTCTCAGTCACAAAAAAGAATTTCATTCATCTTCTAAACGCAACTGAAGATGTTTTTAGTGAAGCCTGAGAGGAAAGTGCAAGCAACCAAAACTTTGAAGCTTCAAAAATTTCATAAAGACATTATAAAAGTAAACCAAATGAATTTAGCAGATTAAGCTACTGAAAAGACATGATTGGTTTATGATGAACAGATTTAGGCATTAATTCACAAATTAAGATTGAACAACACATATAGAGAATATTGATTACATTTTCAGTTGCATAGACATATAAGGGACAGAAATCTCTGAGGGTTCATCTAAAATATCTTAATGCGTGTTTCAAAGATGACGAAAGTCTTACCGGTTTACAACAACAGTAATGAGTAAATGACAGAATTTTAATTTTTGGGTCTCTTTGATTGAATTAGAACAATAAAAAGCACAACAAAGTTTCCCTACAATGCTGAAGCAAAGTCCCATTACCATTAGCTGGCAAACTCATTTTACTGTATGATTTGATAAAGGTCATTGGTAACAGTCTGCCAAACCTTCTGTCTGAGATCGAGACTCAGAGGGAGGAGCACCGCCTACTCGCCCTGTGTGATGTGAAGTGAACACCCAGGCATGTGGGAGTGTTTATGACAGCACTAATTAGTGTCTCTAGACTTGCAGTGTGCACACACAACATCTATATAAGGAGATAAAATATTTAAAAGATGGTGCTTATAATGAGACACCTCGGAATTGAGAGAACCACAAAAGTCACTCAGCCATGCCTGGGCAAAAAGTGGGATACATGCAAACAATTTTATCAGGAGCAAATCAAACTGACTGATAGCACACTTGTGAGTGTCCACTTTCCAGCACTTTGTTATGGAAGTACTTTTCTCATTCATTTTCCTGTTCCAGACTTGATTTTATTCATAATATGACAACATACAGTTAAAACAGTCAAATATAAGTGCTTGAAAACTGGGGGAGAGCGAGGGAGTGAGAATAAATGGCAAATTACAAAATCAAATCAGAAATGATGAAATGATATTAAACCATTGGCTAAAAATAATTTTGTGAATTTAAGGAATTTTAATGGCTTATATGGAATACCACATTTGAAGCAGGCATTAGTGTTAAATGTGTAAAAAATCGAATCTATGAGAATGTAGAAATAATGAAAATTTGTCATTTGTTTTATGGAAGTTACGGGAGCTTTATTGCAGCAGTTCCTTCTACGGTAGTGGCAAGTATTCTGATTATGGCGCTATTGCAAGGTTTTGGGGTTTACTATTTTACACACATTTATATAAGCATATGCTTAGGTCTGTTTTGAAAGGTTTATATTTTATCAAGTCAGTAAAATGAACCGGACTGTTTTGTTCCAGGTTGCAACAAAGCAATTTAGAACTCTCTGAAAATCTGTTGCAAGTATTTGCGGCAGTTTCCTTTTTATGTCAGTTGTCTTTTAAACACTAACTTCAAAGGCTTCATAAGACATATTTTTTTTACACCCACATACACACTGCGTTCATATACGTATATAATTATTTGATGTAACATTCAGTCAAGAGAGTAAATCTAGAAATAGGTCAGATATTCAAGAATTACTAAGACAAGGAATAAACACACACACATTCATCAGAAAAGGGATGTCAAATGTCTGAACACATTTTGACACAAGCCATGTTTTAGGTTAAGCACATCTGGAAACATCTCTGGCCTCTCAACCTCAAATGTTAAATAGTTTGTGTGTCTCTGCTAGCATGTGACCGTAGAGAACATCTCACTGACTGCAATCTGTAAGGCACTAAAGTGTTTGGACACAATGTCTGAGATGACGTCTTGGAAATTGCGTAAGCTTATAATGTAATTGTGTGACATCACATGCGAGCACAATCACATTTATTTTCTAAATGTCAATCAGACATAAACTGGTGTGAAAATGCATTTTTGTCATACAAGATATTTTTCTGAAACTCAAACAGTAATCATAGGTTTAATTACCATGTATGAATCGAAACTTGAATGCAATGAGTTTGACAAAAGCATTTGCTAAAAAGACTACATAAATGGTAGATAAGTTTAGTTAGTCTTAGGCCGTCTTTGTATGGTTACTATTTACTCACCTTCAAGTAATTTCAAACCCATATTACTTTATTTTATTCCATGGAACAACGATGGAGATATTTAGAGCTGCTCTCTTCCATAAAATCATTGAAAATGGATGAGGACCAAAGGATTTCAATCTCCAAAAAGAACTAAAAGAGAACCATGAATTATTTTTTTATTCCAAATCTTCTAAAAGCGTATCAATGGATATAAGTCATTATTGACAGAAACTCTTGCCTGGACAGCTTTGGTCACATTCATTCCATGGAAAAGAGCAGCATAATCTTTGCTTTAAAGAATTATTTTTGCAGGAGAAAGAATAATCACACTGTTTTTAAAGATGTGAGGGTGAGAAAATGAGGACACAATTTCATTTTCGAGTGAACCACCTTAAAGTGTTATACAGTATTGTCCAGTATTGTCAAGATGCTTGTCGTGAATAGCAGAGGGTGAAGAAATGTGACATCTGGAGTGATGTAATATCAGCTTCCATTGCTAGATGAGTTATAAAGAGCAATATCCAGCTCTGTGGATTGAGATGAGCTTAGGTAGATTAATGCTAGAGGACACTGAAATGTTTGTTGTATAAAAGCTGAGTTTATACAACAATGTGTCACAGCTTTATATGAAAGACTGTAATCTGACAGATGGAGCCCAAGAGATGCTCCATATTAATGGGTATATCGCAAGGTCTAAAGTTCATGTGACTCAATGAGATTTCAGATTTCACCTCAAAGAGACAGAGTGAGAGAGAGAGAGAGACAGAAAGCAAAGGAGAGACTGGGATTACTAGGATAACTTAATCTGTAGGGTTCCCCCTCCGCACCAAAAAAGAAATGGAGCACGCCCCTAAATTTTAGCATTCAAGGAAAGTGGACCAAGTAAGCGTACACCAAACAATGTACGCTAGATCACTGTTGGCCTATCAGCTTAGAGTGCCACCGATGCCCTGTGGACCTCTTCTGTAACGCTGAGCACGCTCAGTCGACTCACTTCAGATCTCTGCTACGCCGCTCCTCCTCCACACACTCACTCGCAAACGCATCCAACCAGGGACAGCTTCGGCTCGCCGGGATATTCTGGGGGCCGCCGACTGCCTGTAAGACGGAAGAGACGGCGGGAATCAGCGCCTACTTAGCCTTCCCCAATTCTGCCAGGCATCTTCAACATCTGCCAGCTTGCACGCGCATCTCTGAGCCCCTCTGCCGTGTGCCAGGTTTCCTGCCAATCCCAGCTCCGCTGCCACTGATCCTCGTGTTCCGCTGTAGAGCTGTCACAGTCTGCTCCGCTTTCTTCCCTCTCGTTGAACTCCGGATGTCCTCCGCTTCCCCCCAAGGCATCACCAACATTTGAGTTCTGTGACTGTTAAAAACAGAGACTTCTGCCTCCCATTGCCAACTTTTGGAGTGTCCAGAGGTGTCCCACTTCCTGCTCCAGAGTTTGAGACGAGGTGAGGCTGGGGGTTCCTTGCGAACGCTGAGAAATCCCTCACTCCCAGCATGCCCCATTCCATGCAGCAGAAACACGGTGAGAATTTTCTTTTTAACTACCTTCTTACTTACTCTCCTCCGTGACCTCACAGTCCCAGCAGCGCTGTGTTTCTTTTTTCTGCTGGGGTTGCAGTAAAGTAGTCCAAAGGAAATTAATAAAAAGCAAACGCACTAATTGGGAAGAAAACGAAAGAGATGCCAGCAGAGCAATTTCCTTATTTGACACGCTCAGTAAACCGACACTGAAACACTGCAAGAGGTCAGGGTTCAAACTCAACGTTTGCCTTTTTTCAGTCTTAGAAAGTTGCTTCATAACTCTTTTTAGATTATTAGCCGTGTGATTGTATTGGTTAACTGGTAAGAGGAAATACAAATTAGTAAATATCAGCTGCAACTCATTTCAGTGCTAGTTTAATCAGAAAACTGATACCATTTACTCGCATCGTTCCAAACCTGTAGGAGTTTCTTTCAAAAGGGGATATTCTAAAGAACTGTTTTTGCCTATACAATAAAAGTCAATAGGGTCCAGAATAACAGTGAAATTCTGCCAAATTTCTCAGTATGAACACAAAAAGTCACTTTTCGGAATATCTTTTGTGTTCAAGAAGAAACTGAGTCATGTATGTTTGGAACAATATGAGGGGTTGAATTTTTATTTTTGGGTGAACTATCCCTCTAAGGTGAAACTACCTGCAATGTGCGCTCGGGAAAATTCACAAGAAAAAGCCAGAGCTTGCCCCATTTGTCAAAATGAAATGAATTTTTAATATAAGAATGTAAAGTGTGTGAGCAAAATGAGCGGGCACCAGAGAGAGGAGAGAAGAACAGAAAGAAAGTGCCTGAAGCTGTTTGGACTCGGCACTCTCTCTTAATCTTAGATTGAGTGTTTTCTCTTTTTGGCATCCGCTTACACAGTCTTAAGAGAACAAGTTTGACCTTCTTATTTATTCATTCTGATGTAATTCACAAGTATTTGACATCATTTTAAAGAGGGGCTCCCTCCCCTTACATATTTTCTGCCAAGCACACTTTATTACAAGTGGGCTTAGACAGATTTCAAAACATTGCTTACGGTGATAAATTAACAAATCAAAAAGCATTAGACTTGGGTGTCCATGAACTCAGATAGAGAGAAGATAATGAAATAACCGCTGGAGAAATAAAAACAACACGATTTGGTGTTTGCCATGATAACAGCTCACGAATCAAGAGTGGAAACATCTCAGGTTCCAGCGACATGACAGTGAAAGTCACAGGTAAGTGTGGGAGGATATAAAAAAAGGATCTATTTTAGCTGTTGAACAAATATTGGAGCTCAGAATACAGATATTCTGTACATACTCAAGTTCAGTTAATTTGTAAATGATGTTAAAGCTGAACGTTCCAGCTGAACTCATCAAATAAATCATAAAGAGATAGCAAGCATGTGCACACATCACTACAGCAGCATAACAGCATAATCCATAAGCATCGTTTACACTGGGATTCTGTGTGCATACGTTTTATGTACTGTAAGTGCTCTGCATCATGAATTTAAGACAATGTTGGGTCAGTGTATGCACACGACACAGGCATATGATGATATAACAGCCATTAAACAATCACCTCTCATGCAATTTTGTGTGTAAAACAATTTATGTTGTAGAGAGATATAAATTCAAAACAGCACTGCAGATGCACTTACTGACGTACAGGATCTGTATCTGTATGCAAGCATTACTTATGCTGCAAAGATCTCTCATCTAATTCTCTGGAGTGGGACAGTCACGAAGCTGATTAAAAGCCATGGAGGAGATGGTCATGTTTACAAGCTTAGTTAAAGCTCATTTTCCACTCATGTGCTCACATCGGAAACGCTGCTACAACATACACTGCGCTGTCTCATTCGCAAAGTCTTCCTGAAGGACCTTTCGTGCTCACTAATGTACTCGGATGCATTGAAGTCTGCTGGGCTTAACCCCTCTGAATTATTAGTCAAAGTTCACTCTTTCCAAACACCATATAATAAGTGTATCGGGTCCACAATTCTCATTTATACTTTAAATACTGAAAAGGAAACAAAAAAAATAGATCTGCTACAAGTGGGTCTGTGGTAATGTTTGAAGAAATCAGTGTCATTTATTGAATAACAAGGTATTTTAACACAAACCTTGTTTTACAGAGACATTTCTCTGCAGGGACTAATGAAATAATTGAATGCTTAAGCAGACAAGGTGGCTTATCATCAGCTGTACAGAACTACAAGCAGCTTCTTATGAAACTTAGCAAACATCTGACATTGATTTGAGTTTGCGATTTTGGATAATCACTGTTTTGTTTCTTCCTGGCTTGACCATGATTTGCCTGGAATATCAAGACAAGGTTAGATTTTCTAGCTCACTTTAGCCTTGGTTTATACATTTTTGTCTCATAAATGACTTTATTTCTGTTTCTGCATACAGATAAACTATCCACCTCTCTCTTGAGGTCAGGCAGAGACCAAAGTTGTTTTCGCTATGCACTTTTTATGCAAAAGTCATACTCTCGAGATATTCAAACCCATTATTAATTTGTAAACATCACATTAGAAATCAACGTTTCCAAGAGGTTTGATCAATAATGCAGTCACATTATCGAAACTGGTGTAAATATAAAACCACCCGATAGAGTCAATGAACTCCATATAATTACATACGGGTCCTTATGAGAGTTTCTATTAGTAGTCTCCAGTTGGGCTAAATATGTCTTATTTGACTGATATGCCTCACAGTTGATGATTAACACCACTCTTCCTATAATGACTGTAGGTTCTCAACATAGCAGCAAACATGCAGAAAGAGCGCAGCTTTACAGAAGTGATGCTGACTCTGGCTGATCTGTTTGTGTAAACATTAGCAGAACGGTTTAAAAGAGTCGAGGTCAAATCTAGCGCAAGTGAGTGTTGATGGGTGGCTGGGTCCATACGCAATTGGAATATTGCAAGAGCAAAATACATATGTTGACGCCATCTGGAACTCCAGCTGCAATTAAGTGGAAGAACAATACATTCATTTTAACCCAACGCACAATGTTTAGATCACTAACATCACTAGAGTTCAAAAAAATGCCCTCGTACTTATAGATGATGCTTGTTTTATACTATTTCAGGTTTGTGCACTAATTTTTAATTCACTTGCAGAAAAACAGACCAAAAACAAAACTTTTCTCTTACATGATTTTAAACAAGCTCAGCGCTTCGAATCTTCTCGGTCAACATGTCTAATATTGAAGATCTTCATAAGGTAGGAAATGAAATTAGCTGCAGTGCTGTATTACCAGAGAGCTGGTATTACAACTTGTTCCAACAGAGATATGTGAGTTACCTGGCAACAGAGAATGCATGCCCTCTGTTTTACATCTAAACTCTGATCATGTGTCTTATGAAAGTGATACCCTTATACAATAATCTGCATCAACATTGGACTGATCGTTTTTGCAGTCTTAAACCTTGCATAAAACTTTGACGCACAGAAAATGACCCGCTGTAGATTTTCCAATTGAGCACACTTAGGAATACATTTTTAAATATGTATTTTCGCAAGGATTTTATAACTCACCCACCAAAATATACTACTGCAAATCCTCTCCCAAAATCCCATGTAAATTGATATGTTATTAAAAATTTCTGGAAATACGTGTTTATCTACCTCTTGGGATTTTAGAATTGGTCAAAGTTGGATACCATCCAAGTAAAATCAGGTTTGAGAGGGGCTGATTTCTGGACTGGGTGGAATTGCTTTCATCCAGGCCAAAAGCCCCTGCATCCATGTTATCATGGATTACACTCCATTTGCTCCCTCTGATGGATGGAGGGAGAGAGCCAAAAATAGGCAACACAGAACCACACCCCTCCACAGGCCTAATGGATATTCCACTGAGGCATTTCGGCCAGATTGGATTTCCTGATATACTTACTTCTGCGATTTAAGAAATGTTTGGGCAAACCAAACTCTTCACTTTGTCCAGCAACAGCCTAAGCTATGGAGAAAAAAAAAGCTGCCTTAAACAGTGATGAAAAATAAGGAGATTTGGTACATTTACAGACAGGCAGTGGCAAGAGATTTGAACCGGTGGATGGATAAAAGCTTGTTTTAAAGCTTTAGAAACTCACATATGCTGTTTTTATAAGGCTTGCTTCAGAGTTAGGCCTAATTTGTCTTACCTTGCACAGGTGGGCAGTTCTCACTTTAACAAAATGAGAACTTATTAAAAAACCAATGATTTAGAAATATGATTTAGACCCGTGTACAATATCTTCATTTTAAGGCTATTTGTAAGGCTATGTGTGACATCCAGCAATTTTAAGGCAACTATGCAATGTAAACAATGAAATTCCGTTGAGAAAGTATATACACATAGGCACATCTCTAAGCGGGTGTAATGGCGCAACTGAATGGTAGCATATATAAAACATTTAACCTTGCACCTACAGAAATTAAAATCATGAATAAGTGCCTTTTAATACCTCAATTCAATCTAATTGAAATTCAGAGGTTTCAGAATGAAAGCAATGATTCTTTATCAGATTCTTCTTCTTCTAAGACATGATCTATTCATGCAGCTAAATGTTATTAGCGCAACATGTGTCTTGTTTGATTCTCTCGTGTATTTTAGGAGAAACATCTCTGACAAAGTTAATACTTAAATGGCGCATAATTGAGATCTCAAATAAGTCTTCTGGTTGAGCTCAAAAATTCATGAAGCATTTTTATTCCCAGTTGTAGCAAGTCCCATTTACACCAAATGACAAGAAAGACTCTTTTTGGCATGAAAATGTAGTACAACATATTTCTCCAAATCCCAATTCCACAAGAGAGCATGACATCGCAAGCGCGATTCTTAAAGGGATTAGGCCGTTTGAGAAATTAGTCTTGCGCCACAATTTGAGGCAAGGTGTGGAGAGGAAGAAATAGCACGCGTCGAAATGAATGGATTCGGGACATCTTCTCCCTGAGATTAACGCCTAATTACATCTGGAGGAGTGAGAGTACATAACCTTAATACCACAACATGTAACATAACATAATATATTTTTAAAGGCAACAAAAACATAAGCGCGTCTTTGTTGCATTCGCTTGCGGATCTGAACTCTTAAAACAGAACACGGAGTACCGCATTTCTCTGATAACGATCATCCAGCTCCCTTGACACTTGAAGACAATGACAACAACAAATGGGCTGTTTCGAAAACTAGTCCATGATAGGTTTAGAGGGTGCTAAAGGGGTGGGATTATGAAAAAAAAAAGAGTCATATTTTTACATTTCGGCGTCCTGCCCTCCAGTCCGCTCTGCGCTCTCTGAAGCAAGAAAATGAGAAAAGTATGAGTCATTGTTATTGCTTCAAACGGAGAATTCAGAGGTTAAACGTGATCTATGTGATGTTTGTAACTGGAGGATGAAGCAGACGCTCTGGAGAACTGCTCAATCTTAACCTACATAGTGAACACTGTACAAATACAGACCGGGTGCGTAATTTACACCGCCTGTCACGTCAGAGGACTGTTTTGACTCTTTTTTGCACTCCACCAGGTGGCGCAGGATTCAGAAAACATTCTGTACTTGTAAAAAAAAAAACACCGAATTCTTTTCTCCCCTTCTCCAGCACACCACGTTGCCATATCTCTTATTAATTGGTCAAACTAGATGTGCACTGGCCTTTCCTTACACTTTTTGTTGTTATTTTTGCAAGTGGTTTTTCTAAAGAAACTAAAAGAGTCAGTGAAGACAAGGTCAGAAGAACTATTAGGCGAGAAAGTATAAACAAGCAAGAGAATCTTCAGAGATATTTGATGGCATCATGGCATAGCATTATTTTAGGGTGTACGGTGATGCAGGTGATTAAACTCTTTTCCTAGAGAAGAATATGTGTAAATAAATAGGCCTAGTATATGAATAATAATAATAATAATAATAAATGTTTATACTCGAAGAAACACACACTAACATCCGGTACTGTAGCATGTTATATTTATCACCAGCCAATCGCATTAGCTAAAACCTACTCTATACTCTAATGTGAAACATTTCCACTTGAGTTTTGGCAGACTTACCTCATAAACTAAAACTCGAAAACTCTACTCGCCCTCCAAGGTGTCTCTGTCTCTGAGTCACTAAAGATTTTTCCCCAAGTGACTGTGCTAATTTCCATGAGGACTGCTGCTGCTTTCAGCTGCTCTTGTAGATGAATTTGTTCCTTTAAAAAGTCAATTTTCAAATCTGCGGAAAAAGATGCCAGGTGCTGTTCAAGTAATCAAATCCCACCGTCACACTCTTAACACATTAAGCTTTCACTGAAAGAGAAGAATTTAACTCTTTCAAAAGCATATTGCAAGGCCATAGTTACACTGTTACATGAACACCTTAAAATAAAGTATAATTTAAGTTTAATTTGTATAGAAAAGTAGGTGTTTTTAACTATTATGATCTAACTATCAGGATCATAATAATAGACAATTGTGTGGTAAAATATACCTGTTGGGTTCATGTTGAACTCAACTGCAGAAAACATTTATAGTTAAGGTTATGGACAGGTTTGGTGGTATATGGTTAGGTTTAAGGGTGGGTTAAGGTGTAAAATTTATAATGTTATTACAAAACGTAACTACAGAAAATAATTACACATGTATTTTCAGAAAGGGATTTTTAAATATGTGCAATGTAAAAACATGCAAGTACATATTAAATGCATTGTGTCAAACATTAATGTAAACACAAGAAATTAAAGACACAATTGTAAGTGGGTCTGAAAATAGTGGTAATGTGGTAACACCTAAAATGCATTTTATTCAAGTCAAAATATCATCTGGCATTATCGGTTTAACCTAAATACACCACACCAAAATGCAACCCTGTAAAGCTATCTTCTTATCATGAAGAATCATTAACTTAACAGAAGTTTACAGCATGACATATACATCTTCAGCAGGTTGTTTGAGGACGCTTATGGTGTCAATGTGGCAGCTGTGTGCCTATACCCCAACCCCCCATGCCAGGCCCTGCTTACAGACAGCATACCCACACGTTACCGAGGTAGGCAAAGCAGTAGTACCTCCACCACTCTACATCATCCCCCCCACCCCACCCTACCCCACCCCGCCTACTGCTGTTTAGGCTGTGACATCCTGTGCTGATCAGCTCACATGCAAAACCTCGAGACTGCATGGCCCACGCATCAGTCTAAATCTGATCTACCTCATGTATGTCAGCATTATGCATCTGGTGCCTGAAACTAACTAACTTAATGTCTACAAATGTCTTGGAATCGAGCAAAAATCTCACCAACTTCTCATAAACTATAAGAACGTGAATGGTAAATTTGACGTGGGATGTAAGAAAGTTGAAACATCAGATCAGACCACAGAGAAACTGGTTTTCTCACCACAGTTGAGGAGTTAAGCATGAAGCACTGTAGGCGTTAAATACATACAACTTTGCCTCGTCTGGTTGTGTCTGTTAAATGTTAAAGAATAGCAAACGACTCAGTGTTGTCAGTCTGCAAACTCCAAACTTCATCATAAAAAGATGCTACAGTAGGTTCTTCATAACTGCTATATGGCATTCTCAAAGGCAGCTAAACAAAACTAGGTGTATACTTAAATTACAGGCCAGGACTTTTAAAATACAAATTCTGTGTATTTGATTCAAAATGTATGGTAATTCATGTTTGTATATGATGTTAATGGCCTGGTGATAAAATGCCTTGCTAATATGACACATTTGGAATCCCACTCTCATTTTTTAGCATCTGTCTGAATAAACGTCAGTTAGGGAGTCTGTAATTGTGCACTGCAGTAGTGATTGTGTTGAAATTATGTGGAGAAATGCTATCAAATAACTGTAAATAGGCCATATTTACAGTTTACGAAGACCAGTGTGGTTCTCATGGCTTTGTGAACCAAGCATAAAGTCAAACAGATACAAGAGTGAGTGATAACAGTACCGACACTTCAGGGTTTCTTTTATCACAGACAGGAATCTGCCAAACTTCTTTCAGTACACAGTGTCAACTAAGAGTTTGGTTTACAGGCGATATAGTTTCTTATAATGTGGCTTATTATAAAATTTCTATTAAAAGAGAGGATTATTAGGGTAGGTTGTAGCGTAATTTGAATAATAGTAAAAAATACAAAAAGATTTTTTGTATTTCACATGCTAGCATTCAATGATCGTAAAACAGCACATTCATAAACAGAGATACTGAATTCTAATCACACTTTACATCAGTGCCATGATTCTAAATTTACAATTTGACTCATATTACAGTCTGATGATGCAACAGAGCTTTAAATGTCTATCTGACATCATGAGGTCACATTTTATCATTTAATTAGATGTAGGATGGCAGAAAGGATATACAAACAAACGCATTATGTATTGTAGCATATGGTAGTGCATTGATATATGTATATATACATACGCACATATGCACACGTTTTTTTATATAAACTAAATACAAAAAAGTAAAGTGTTAAAGAAAAGTGTGATACCAGTATAAACTATGCATTAAATTGCTGATCTTAAAAACTGGTTATCCATGTGACATGTCTTCTATTCTCTATGGAAATTTAGAAAAGAAAAAGCTTCCTTTAGAATTTTTATTCACAACCCAAAAGCAGTCTTTTTATATTAAAGAACTAAAAGGACCTCAGTGCACTTGCTAACAGCGGATCCGCACCGTGTTACAGCTCCGTTGCATCATTCCTCTGATGAACACGGTTGGCTCAAGACTCTGCTGACAATGAAGGCTGAAGCTGGCAAAAAAAATTAAAAAACAAAAAAAGTTGCTATCAGATGGGGGTAAAAATTTGCCGCTTGTGTAGAAAAGACTGTGGGGCAGTTTCCGGCGCTCAGGCTAATGTTAATGGGCAGTACATTGTGCCCATTCAGCACCATCAGACAGTTGTTTTACAACTTGTAAGTAAAAGTTTAAACAGAACAGACGGTCACTGCCAATGCGGCTAGTTATTGCTGTTCAAACAGACTGGGATAGTAGTCTCAGACTCATATTGAAGAATAAGTATTTGTAAACTCTTGTCATCACTAACCCGTTTCCCTCTCTAATGCAAACAGAAATCACTACCAAAGTGGCCTGGGAACAACTCAGTGATGTCACCCAAACCTAACAATGTGTCATTCGCGCCTGTTGCTTTGTAGCTGCTAAAGGATTGTGTAAGGCATGGAGTATTGATCAAGGCTCCCCTTCTGCACCGTGCTTTTCTAAGTGGGTCATTTATTTTTGTGTGGAATTCATTGGCTAAAAGTTTGCCAAGGTTTTGCAGTAATTATCTCATGCGCATGTGGTTGGGCACTGCGGGGGGCCATGGTAAATTACACATTTCTCTACAAACTCCTGGATGCTTTTACGGCCGTGTATTATGCAAAACCACATCGGAGGGCCTTAAACAACCCTCCAGTGGATTGAAATAAAGTTGACGTTGCTCTTTGTTTTGATGCTCAACATGCTCTTTGTTTGGCAGTGCTGAATCGGTGCTTGTTGTGAAGGAGGGCCTTAACTATTTAAAAGTCTTTCCCCTGTTGGTTAGCGAACACCTGGGGTGTTTTTAGTGGGGCGCCGGATCCAGATGGGTGGATATCCGTATGATTCCATTAAGGAAAGGGAGGGTTTTTTTTCAGTTTTTTTAATCATGACGGCAGGAGTTATGTGAAGGTTGGAGGGAAAGTATCCAAGTAATGCTGTAAATAATTAGCAACATAATTTGGCAGAAAAACCTCAGTTCAGGGTGAATCTCTGTTTTCCATAACTATACATTAAAGTAAGGCCAATGACATTTTTTTATTCTATTAATTTATTCAGGAATACATAAAAAATGCATTTTATACATACAATCTTAAATATTTAAGTATTAAGATTCACTTTTATATGTACCTTTTGGGGCGCATAAAGTCAGTGTGATACAACTATAAAGAGAAAAAAAGCTCGAAGAAATACATTCTTGAAAATAAAAGCTTTAGTAGCTTTAATCATAAAAAAAATTCAAGTTTTGAAATAATTTATATATACATATAAAATCTGCTTCAATGCTTATTATTATATGAAAAAGGTGCATGCTCTAAAATGTCATGGAGTGTGACTCCCTAAAAGCTATAAAAAAGGGAACAAAACAAAACTAAGATTAAAAAAAAAAAGATGTGTACTTACTTCAAGGTGTTCAAGGTATGGTTACACTGCATGACATTTTTAAGGACGGTACAGACTAATATATAAACACTATGGAACCAAAATGAGTTTTTAAATTATGTCAGAATTTTAAATGTGCGTTATAAACAAGATGTTAAAAAATGTCATTGTGGACGGATATACCGAGATACGCTGTACCTTTAAGTGTTTGAAATCAGCTTCTGCTAAATTTTACCTAATGTGAGAACAGCATTAGGTCAGTCAGAAATCCATCAAGACGAGTTTTTCTTAAGCTGTTCTGTTCCATCTACGACAATTAGATGTACTCTAAACTAACACACTTAAATCAAAGCTGGTAAAATATATTAGTGGGTCAGAAAAATCAATTTATTACGTTGATTCAATTTTCTCCTCAGGCCAAAATAACAAAGTAGGTCAATCAGTGTTAAACTGAGGAAAGTAAATGACTTCTGCCTCTTCACAACACTAAATGCATTTTATGTGGGTTGTTGTTGAAATTAAATTCTACACTGTGGGCTGTCATGAGAAGGTCAAAAATATTCATGCTGTCGCTTTATGCTTCTATTATGACTACCTAGGCAGGATCTTCACAAGAAAGTATAGAGGCGTTCCATCTTGCATGTCTGTTCCACCTCTGTTCTAAAAAATCAGCCCACACAATCCGGGGTACAACTAGCCAAGGTAGCACAGAGGCAAACTATTTTTGGAACATGTCTTCCTGTCTTGTACACTTCAACAATAGCGGCACATTTCTTTCAGTGTAATTATGAGGTAAAGATGTATTTTTAGAAATATTAGAGATTTTTGTGAGGCACTTTGAATGCTACTAGATTTATGAAATATAGCATTTACATGCTGCAAGTCTAAAAGCACATTAAATATTATATGAAAACATTTCAACTTTATTTAGTGGGGTTTATTTAACTATTACATACGTTACATTACTTACGTGTGAAGATTCAAAGCTGATTGTAGTCACAACTTTTTGATAGACCTTGTTTTGAAACAAAAAACTCAGTCAGAAAGGAAAAATATATGTCAGGATCTGTCACTTTTTCACTTTCTGAATTTGATCTCCATCTCACTACTTTGTGAGATTTTTTTCTTTTGAGTCACGCTATGGTGTCACCAGAGTTCAGGAGTGTTTTTGATTTTTTTTTCTCTCTCTGTTGATGTTCCACCATTTCCCAAACAGTGCAATGCTGCCACTGTTGCTATCGAGCAGATTTACAAAAGAAAATCCCCTCAGAATAAATTACATCATATGTTTACATTAGCATTATGCAAAGAGGAAAGCAAGGACACTAATGAAACCAGAAAAGACTGAGACAGAGATGTTGTAATGGAGGAAACGGAGGTGTGCGAATCCATTTGCAGCTTTTTATTACAGAAGTCGCACAGGCAAGGTCAGATACCGGCAAACAGTGCAATGGAGACAACACAAAATAAAAGTTGAGATACACAGGCAGATTTCAGGGCAGGCAGCAAACAATAAGTTCAGGGAGAGAGAGCAAGGTCGGGGCAGGCAGCAAACAATCAGGAATCAAAAATACAGTCCATGGTGATAACAGGCAAACCAAACACAAAGAAACGCTCGGAAATGACAGCCAGGGCAAATCAAGACTTTGCGGTGAATGGAAGTTTGAGTCTGGCTTTTATGTGTGTGAGCAATCAGTAAGTGGGTGTGCTAATGAAGTGCAGGTGTGGTGTGTAATCAGTCCCAGGAATGAGGCATGATGGGCAATGGAGTTCGGAGCCTGGAACTGCTCTGGCTGGAGTGCCCTGTGGTGAAGACACAGAGGGAACTTCAGCTGGAGATTGTAACAGACATACAGCAGGAAAAACAATAAATACAAACTTAATCTTCGTCTTTTTACATTTTGATTTATTTATAAAAATAGCAAACCCTCTTCACACATACAGAAAAAGAAAACTCATTTAAGTCCAGTTGTTATTTATTTGTACCTTTTTTTCTGCCAAGACATTTTTATTAAATATATTTATAATGCGCCCTGATGCATGCATTTCTAAGTCAGAAATTTTTAGTTGAAAGATAAATGGCTTACATGTATGTGGGCCTATGTAAACAACACTCATAAGCATAAATTAAGTCATAAGCAGATAAAACTGATAACAAATTAAGTTCCAGTATGTGATGACATTATACATAAATATATGTTTTTTGGTCTTCATGGCATCAGAATTAATAAGCCTAAAACTGTCATTTACGACGACAAATTAATCAGCAGAATATAAGGCTGCAAAAAGAACAGAGGCACCAAATGAACCCAGACAAATACAATGAATCTGTTACGAGGAAAAACATGTGCACTGAAATTCTTCCTTTTTTTCCACCACAGCCCAACAGATGCTCCTTCTGTGTCAGGGTATAAACGGCTCAAGGGAGGACGGACCAGTTCCCCCCAACTGGAGCCACAAACGAAGTTACTCAGGTGAGCGAGTCTGAAAGCGAATTACTCAGCATTCAACGTTTCAAACCTGGCTGAGTAAATCTGAAGTAAATAAAGTAATGAAGATTAAAAATACCCAGAGATTTCGCCAAAGTGGCCTGATTTTTAATTCCAATCATTCTTTGCACAACAGTATTTTGTTACACATACTACTTGTTGCATTTCCCAAAAATATTAAAATCTACTTGTTGCATTTCCCCTTAATGTTTTCCTTGAACTAAAAATATTATTATGGTACACACACACACACACACACACAAACATGCAAATATCCTGATGATAATTCTTTTGACTGCTCAAACTTAAAACAGGTGAAAGTTATATAAAAAGTAGCACATGTAGATCAGAACTGTCCAGTAACAGCTAGCTTTACAGAAACAGTGTAAGTAAAAGTGATTATGACACATTGAAAATGAGTTCATCCTCCCTCTATACTATGAATATTCAACTCATATTTTCAGATTATGTTTTTAAACCTCAATGGATACATACCCACATAAGAAGTGCATTTCAAAAAGGCAAATCAGACTTGACATCAGTAAAAACTATTTTATTATCATTGTCATTATGGATCTACACGAATCCCACAGTTTAAAAAAAACCATGTACAATACACAAGAACAAGGAACAAATATATATGATTATTACACATTACTTTTGTAAAAGACTAAATTGATGTGGAGCGGGATTTTAAGCTTTTAATAGTATAAAACTTGTTCTGCATGCACAGTTAATTTTGATCGTTTTTTCCACAGTAACAATTTTACAAGCAATCTTCATCATGACTCTAATGTAAACTCACGCTGACACACCAGCATGAAAGAACATCATCTCAAAATCTACTCCCTGAGCTGTGCTGCAAACAGGCCTGAGATGTAAAAGTGTCCAGAGCAAAACAAATTCCAAAACTACAAGCCGGCCAAAAATTACAACCCAGTGGAAAAGTTCCTTGAATTCTACAATCCATGTTACATATACTACATACTTATATAATTAAATGCAGTAGCAATGTGAGATTATAAACTGCCCGAGGGAATATCATCAATAATCATCAAAAACTATATATTTGTTAAAATATAGGCTAATGGTTAAAAATGTGTGTCTATTTTTAACCGAACCCTGAATAGCCGCTGTTTATCTACTGCATCCGATGGGTTAAAGTAACTACTTTTTTTTTAATCAGGGTTGATATCAAGATGATATTGTGTCTCAAGGGACGGAGTTAACTACTGCTGTCTCTGAATGTGAAAACTCAGAGACCGTCCTAGACTTTTAAAGAGGCTACACGGAGATTTCTGCAGTTTGGTTGAAAACACGACGCCTGACGTGCGTTTGGACCAAAACGGCCGGTTGCATAAAAGGTTAAGACGTCTTAAAAGTTAGTCAGCTAAATTTTTGTTTAAGACTGGTCACAGTTTTTTCTTCAGTTGCATAAAAAGTTGAATCCAAAAAATAAAACATTACTCTTGGCTGACTGCTCGTTGGTCAGACTAGTTTTTAAGGCACTGTCTTAACACGACGGCTATGCAACTGAACCCAGACTACGCGTTTAGTACATTACCAGATTACAGGAGGGAAAAAAGCGAGAAACGTGTTCGTTTGGAAGAGGAAGAGAATATGCTAATGAAAACAGACGTGTCGTCTCCTCCTTATGCTTTCTGACAGATGCTTCTCAAAAAAAAACAGTCTCACCAGATGACAGAATAAACGTCAATAGGTGTCATTAATGGCATCAATAAAAATAACTAACTTAAAAAATACGAGTGAAACTTCGAAGAGGGTGTTAGAGTATGCCGAGCTTTTTTAGCCTACTTTAAAATATTACAATTCTGCAACACTGTCTGGGGAAAAAAAGGTGTAAAAATACTAAGAAAACATTGTTTAAATAATGTGTGAACTAAAGGCTACTAAGCGGCGGCCTGAGGTTAACCTGTGAACATGAGCTGACATTTGCAGGTTAACTTCAAATGACGTGTTCAAAAAAGTTTCGACGCTTTTAAAGAATAGCTTATAAAATTATATTCAGCTTTTTCTCAAAACCTAATTAAGCACAACGTAGTTTATAGAAAAATAAATCAGCCGCACCACGTGTAATTAAGCAATAATAACACCATATTCGTGGGCCTAAACAACAAGTGTTTTGGACGAACTGCTGCTGTTGTGTGCTGCTGTCTATCTGACTTAAAGCGTGACGGATATGGATACTTCAACAGCAGAGAATGTGACATCAATTAATGCGCACAGAACGCGCGGCTCTACAAATATGGTTTAGTAACGCGGAGCTGTGCGTAAGAATGAGATTAATTCGTCAGTCAATTGCTGCCTGTCACTGGCATCTTTACAAGACTAAGCTCGCGTACCGGTGCTGTAAGGTTCTACTTTCAACTGCCTCCTGACAATTAGACCATTAATATTGCACAATTCCGTAACGAAGTGGCTTTTAACAGCGCCTTAAGAAGTAAAATAAATATTCATCAATATTCCTCTCAAGTACAATTACTTAAATCGATTTCCAAACACATTTATCGACATATCTGCCAGATAATCGCTACTAATGGTAGTTCGCCAGTATCCTGTTACCGGTTATATACACATGTGGCAGACAAACCACGACGAGAACAAAGCAGTTAGTATCAAAGTACAAATTCTAATAAATTAACGACATTTCAGATGTGAAATTAAGCCAGTATTCAAGCACAATGTCTCAATGTTCGTATATATAACGTTATATATATATATATATATATATAATCCCGGTCAAACAAACCCTTATGCACACTGGCCAGCAGGTCCACGGCACTGAAGAGATAACATGTTAGGGAAAAAAATATCACTGAAAAAAATAAATAAACAAAATGTGTCCGTGTGAATAAGCGCTCCAGATATGCTCTGTATAGACTAGGTTATGGCCGTGGGTTTAATACAGGGAAAGGCAACGAATGGACACTTTGCTTATGTCATGGAATAGCAAATTAGTTCTGAGTATTTTGAGGCTGGGCTAAAGAGACAACGTACGTAAGACACTTTCTCTGGCCACGTGACCGTCTCGCTCTGGACGCGTCCATGAAGGAGGAGGAATGAAACGCTGAACGCAACTATTTTTCTCGATCATAACGCTAATTTGATAATTTAATTTACATTTTAAACATCGAATTCAAATACATTGTAGTTAATTATTAAAGTGTAACCGTGTGAAAATAAAATATTGACAATAAGCGAGGAAGTACAAACTTGAGACAAAATATCACACTCCCCTGTCCTCTAAAAATGGTATGGTCGCCAGCTCAAATTCCGAGAATTGAGCTCTCCTGATTCTTAGAACTGGGGTTCTTAGAAGTGGTGATGCAAGAAGTTTCTAGGAAAGCACTACCAGGTGATTTTTTTTACATTCTTTTCCTCTGGCGCGCTGTTGCCATTACTCACACATGTTCATTAGGTTGTTTTATTGGATTTTATGGTTAAATGTTTATCTCGACTTATTTTTAGGTGTTTTTGTGAACAGTTTTTAGAGCAGTGTTTATGTAGTGGGTCCGTCTTAGTGAAAATACGTTTGACAGTTTAGGTCGTCCTGCACGAACCACACTGCTCTGTCAGTCCTCGCTGCGGGATCGTGGGGTTGTAAATACTGTGTGCAGGCAGCAGAGGGGTGAAAATTCAGACGCGGTGCGCGTTTTTCCCCCGAACAAGAACAGCTTTCAAAGTTGACTAAATGGCACTTGAGGATGAGCTTATAAACCAGGGGCTGTGTAATGCGTGGTCAAATTCAAAGATAGAAGCGTTAACCAAGGCATCCGACGATTTCACTCTTTTTATTTTAGTGCATGTTTTAAAACCCGGAGTTCGCTCGGAAACCGGAGTTTGCTCTCTCGCTCGCTGTTTCTCTAGACGTTTTGGTTTTGTTGTCCTGTGCCAGAATCCGCGTACACTGTTTTCATTTGCGTATATGCTGGAATAAATCACATCCCATGCTGAGAGATTGTTTCTGATTTGGTTGAACAGTTGTTGAGCGTGTGTTTGTCATTTGTTTTTGATTTATTTATTTTCCTCTGTAGACCCATTGATGTAATCGTTGATGTTGTCGTTATTGTTTTTGGTTAAAATGCATGAAGTGTTACATTTTATAGTATTTCAGCAAAATCTGCCAGTGTTTGGAAGTAAAGACGCAATAGAAAAGTTTGTATGGTTCTGCGGTAGCTGTCACTTGTAACAGCTCGAGAGCAGACCTGCATAAGTTTCTCTGTAGCCTACTCTTGTGTTTTCATTTTAAATGTACGTATTTATTAGTGATTTGTCACCAGTGTGTTGGGCGTTTCATTTTAAAATGTGTTTTAATGTTCTCGTCAGAAATGCAGCATTTTAGAATTATGTATATATGCTTATGGATAAACAGACAGGTTTATAAAAACAAAAATAAAAAAGCAGACTAGTTTTCAAGCACTGAGCGAGTGGTGCGTAAATCTCCGTCCGTGTTTGCGTGTTGTGGATCGGGCTCTGTTCCAGGAGTGAGCACATTTCAAAACGTTCAGTTACATAGGGTAAAGTGTTAAATAAGATTTAACGCTTAATATGATGGAAACTGAGCGTAAGAATGCGAGACAAATAAGAGCTCAACAGCGCGCGCGTGTGCTCTGCCATATGACACTTTTCTGTGTTCGCGAGAAGTTGACGTTGTTTATACGCTCGTAGTGATTTAAGATCGCCAAGTACCGGCGAAGTTGCCAAATATGACTTGATATGCGAGTTGCAGGTGTTGTCGGTGTCGTTTTGCGTCGCTGAACGTCAAAACGGTCTCTGGGTGACCTCTCGTGGACGCAAATCTTTCGATTTCTTACAGAATTGACGGAATAAAACTAGTTGTTCAGAGCATGAAATTAGAGCGGCTGCAAAAGTTCTTCGGGTCAGTAGAAAACATTTTCAGAGGAGTTCTGAAGAGCGGGTGTAAGTGTTGTGGTGGGGTTTTGAGTGCGTGTGATTTTTAGGTTTGTCCAGTGGATCCCGATCCCTTTCCCTGCCATCTGCGTGTTTGCCTCCTCACACGAGAGCATTACAAGAGTCATGGGCTGATTAAGCTGCTTTGGCACCATGACATCGCGCGGTCGGGGATACTGATGTTATGTAGGCTCAAATGGAAACAGAATCTCTAATACTGAATGTTCAACATGTGAGAAATGTTCGCCTAACTATTTAAAGGCGTCCAGTGAAACTATATTTGTGTCAAGGCGCCAGATGTGACTCGGAGAACCGTCTGAGGTGAATCGTTCATTTGCTGAACTTTGGAAAGCAGAAAATGTGTTGTCACAATATTCATCTATTAAAAACAAACTCTTGTACAGCATTAACATAATAAGTGGGGTGTGTTTGTTGACTTTTCCACTTTGTCTGTTATTACACTCATTCCTCAATAGTGAAGTCTATCGGTCCACAGTACTGCAATAAACAGCCTAACGACATTTTCCCATGACTCATTCTAGTTTATTCTCCACACATAAAGACTTTAAAATCGCAGGGAAAGAAGCAATTTTCTTCAAAAGGCAAGAACTGTGTAAATACACATTTCAGTGAACTTGGTACATATTAAGAAAAATATACCGTTTTCTGTGACTAACCTCGCAAAGCTCATTGCAACTGTGAACTTGAAGGATAATGCTGTCAAATAGAAGATCATTTTAGATGGAACAAAAATTATTTACAGACCTGACAGAACTGCACGTGGATTGGACATGAACTAAATATTTGCATCATTTGTCGCCACCTACCGGAGAGAGAGGGAACTTTGGCGGCATCTTTGAGAACTATGCATGTAATTGATTTTCAGATTAAAGGGATAGTTCACCCTTAAATGATAAGTCTGTCATCATTTACTCACCCTCGTGTTGTTCCAAACCCTAATGATTTTCTTTCTTCGGTGGAACATAAAAGGAGATGTCAGGCAGAATGACAGCCTCAGTCACCATTCACTTTTATTGTATCCCAAAAAAAAGTTGCAATAGAAGTGAATGGCGACTGAGGCTGTCATTCTCCATAACGTCTCCTTTTGTGTTCCTTTGTCAAAAGAAAAGCAGAGGAGGTACACATTGACAAATTTTGTGATGCATAACAGGATTAAAACTCTTATCTTAATAGATGTTTTGACATACCTCCCTAAAAAAGCAAAGAATAACAGCATTGCCTTTGTTTCTGAAGTTTTTAAACAGCTAATATGAGCTTCAAAGATTTTTATGATGTAAGAATAATACCCAACTTTTCAGATTTTAGCGCATGTTGTTCATGGAGCACCGATTACATCATTCACTGTTTACTTTGTTTCCTAACAGATCTTGAAAAAATGGCTTGTGCAGCCGACAGCTGCATCCAATTCACACGTCATGCAAGTGATGTTCTGCTCAACCTGAACCGACTGCGTAGCAGAGATATCCTTACAGATGTCACGATTCTGGTCAACAGACAACAGTTTCGAGCACACAAAACGGTCCTCATGGCATGCAGGTGCAATTGAAGACTATTTAGATTTGTTGCATAATTTCCTGTAGTGGAAATATGTTCATTTGTGACTTACTAAAATCATAATTTCTCCACAGTGGGCTCTTCTACTCGATCTTTACTGATTCACACAAATGTAACCTGAACGCCATCAGTCTGGACCCGAAGGTCGACCCAGAGGGTTTCGCAATCCTTCTGGAGTTCATGTACACTTCACGTCTCACACTGAAGGAGAGCCTCATCATGGCCATCATGAACACAGCCATCTATTTACAGATGGATCATGTTGTTGACACCTGCCACAGATTCATAAAGTCCAGGTATATTTTACTTCTAGTCCTTCATTATACAACATGCTTACTTGAAAGTATGGCAGAAAGCAGATGTATTTAATTTGCTCCGTATTTCTATGCAGTGACTCCTCCATCAAACTTCCCAGAGAGGAATTTCTGGTCAGCCCCCTGCTTTTACCTCAAGACGTTCACAGTTACAGGCCCCACGAGGTGCTAGAAAACGTTCCTGGACGGGCAGCGACTTTCAGAGATGGGAGACCCTATGGTGTCTGCATGTTTAACGGGGTCAACAGTCCTAACAGCTCATACCTTTACAGCCAGTTTCCCATGCAAGGTTTTCCCTTTCCTCTCTGCAAGCTCACAGATACCAAAAACACTTTCTCAGACTTCTCAAAGGGAGGGATCATCCATCACAAACACTGCTCACCCGCTGATGGCAACAACCCCGTGCTGGCCGATTTCACCCGTAGCGCTACCGGTGGGAGCTCAATTGCTTGCCATGCCAGTTCATACTCCTCGAGAGAGCTGGGAAGGGATGAGGAAATGAAGCGGGAGTCCTTGGAGGGAGTGGTACATTCGATTGGAATGAGCTCCAGAAAGCACGGCTTCACCAGCCTGACACAGGAGCAGCAGCAGAGGGAGACTGGAAAAGAGCAGAGTTCCCTGGCAGAGGAGCATTTGAGCCACCAACACTACTCTATGGGCATATCCTCTAATGGACGCAAAACCTTGATGAGCAGTCCTCAGAGCCCCCTCAAATCAGACTGCCAGCCCAATTCCCCAACGGAATCGAGCAGCAGCAAAAACGCAGCCCTCGCGCAGTCCTTGCAACCTCCGACCTCTCAAGGTACTCAAGACCCTAAAGCTCGTAACTGGAAGAAATACAAATTCATTGTTCTCAATCAGAGCTCCAAGGAGGAGGAGACCAGTCCTCGTGACCCTGGAATGCACTCCCCGCAGAGGCCAGGCTTGTCTGCTTTTCTTCACCATGTTGATTCTGAACATCCCGACTCGAAGGCGACAACAAAGATCAGCGAGCAAAGCGAGGACTTCACTGTGCCTCAGGCCAGTCGCCTCAATAACATCATCAACAGGTGAGGAAATCTGACTCTCTTAAACAGCCGAAAAGGTGTCATCCTCTTTGTTCCAAGAAGAAGATCTTGTTTCCTAATGCAATAAAGTTGAGAAGTGCAGGTTTGTTAGTATTTTGTGGAACGGTTCTCCACCCACCACCTCCACAAAGCCAGATTGAATTTTTTCTCATCCATTCCAATCCTCTTAAAGCACACAGAGGATTTACCTCTTAGCAGGAATGTGTGAAATTCATTCAATATCCTACCAAAAAAAAAAATTGAGTGAATGTCTCCGCAGACCTAAAATGTGACGTTTTCCTCAGCAGAACTCTAGAGGGATCGCAGAGGAACAGCGACAGCCACTCTTCTCTCTACATGAGCCATTTAAAGTGCTCGTCCTGTGGCTCCCAGTCTCCACAGCACTCTGACGTCTGTCCCAACACGTCTGCCTCGCGTCTGGCCGAGGAGATGTCTGAGATGCACTCGGAGTACTCCGATTCCAGCTGTGGTGAGATCCTTTTCTTAATAGTTTCCTAAAAACCTGTTTGCGTCTTCCAAAACCAACCTAAAACCGTTTCTCCTTCGCCTCACAGAAAATGGAACATTCTTCTGTAATGAATGCGACTCCAAGTTTGCAGAGGAGGAAGCCTTGAAACGCCACACGCTTCAGGTCCACAGCGACAAGCCATACAAATGTGACCGTTGCCAAGCAGCATTCCGCTACAAGGGAAACCTTGCCAGTCACAAAACAGTTCACACCGGTAAAAATAAACAGCCGCTGCTACAAATGTCATTTTGGCTGCGCCGTTCGATGTTTTGCTTAACCTCCTTTCATTTGTGCTGCAGGAGAGAAACCGTATAGATGCAATATCTGCGGGGCTCAGTTCAACAGACCAGCTAACCTCAAAACCCACACACGAATTCACTCAGGAGAAAAGCCATACAAGTGCGAGACATGCGGAGCTAGATTTGTGCAGGTGAGTGCTTTGAGTTACAGTCAATGGCACTGATTTAGAAAAAGATATTTGTAAGACTAACGTGACCTCTTTGCGCAGGTTGCTCACCTCCGGGCTCACGTTCTGATTCATACCGGAGAGAAGCCATATCCATGCGAAATCTGTGGCACTCGGTTCCGTCATCTGCAGACGCTGAAAAGTCACCTGCGAATACACACGGGAGAAAAGCCCTATCATGTAAGCACATACAGAGCGATGGCATAACGGTAGCTGTAAAGTGCAAAAGTGTTCATCCTCACCTTAAACTCTGTTCCCGCTTTTGCTTTTCAGTGTGAGAAATGCAACTTGCATTTTCGCCACAAGAGTCAGCTGCGGTTACACCTGCGGCAGAAACACGGTGCAATCACCAACACCAAGATCCAGTATCGCATGTCCTCGACAGACCTACCGACCGACTTAACGAAGGCATGCTGAGAAGGCACTTAGGGGCAGACCTGACCATGGCATTATATGACCTGACTTGTACAATCATTCTAAATTTTAGTGCCACACTGTGTTAATCGGACAAGAAAAAAAAAACAAAAAAAAAACAACACTGGCAAGAAATGCCAGTCTAAACGGGTTTCCTCTACCTTTTGAACATAGAACCATAATATGGTCTCTTGTAGTCACTTTATTGTTTATATTTGCATATATATATATATATATATATATATATATATGTTCAAAGTGTTTTTACGTTTTGAGTTACTAAAAAAAGCTTTATTTTGTTGGAAGAAGGACGGAATGTAAAACATTTAAATCCGGTTTTTGAAAATACAGTATTTTCTAACGAGAAAAAAAACAACTTTTCTGAAGGTATTGGGGATTTTGATTGAAGTTGGAATATTTTAAGTCAAACACATTTCTCGCAAAGCAAAGAATTGTGTGTCTATAGATTTATATATATATATATATATTAATGTACAGGTTACACTATGTTGGAACGACCTCTGTCTTGCAAGAGGAACTCCTAACTGTGACTATAGCATTTAATATCATTCTTGGTTTTTGTCGTGTACTTTTGAGAATAATGGCTGCTCTCTCAAATGGAAAACATGCATGAGGTGGGTTGCCACTGATAAACTTTCACTATGTAGGCAACTGCATAAATATTGTGACATAAAGTGTAATTACTTTACATCAAGATTGCTCTCTGCTGGCAGAGCCGATCTGGAATTACATGGTAACATATGCATTCAAAAGTAATAATGATTATAATAATAATAAAAAAAAGAAAAGGTACTGCTATGTTATGACCAAGGAGATATTTTGCTTCAGATGTATTTGTATAGAAACGTGACTTTTTTTTTTTTCTTTTGGCAAGTGAAGGTTTACAGTTTTGTCGTTGTTTCTAGAAGCTATGTAAAATGTTATACTATTGTCTTTCTTTTCTTTTCTTTTTGTCTGTGTATACACTGTGTACTCAAGGTGCCTTTCTCAATGGTGTCTGAATTTCTTTTCATTCAGCCCAGCTCTACTAAGGTACAACTGAAGGGCAACATGTGTCCTTTTTTCCCTTTTTGAGTGTGTAAACATGCGAGAATGTTTTTGTGACAGAAGGACAGCGTGAGTGTGTGTGCATGTGTGCTTTATAAATGCTTTTCACACACTTTAAGAAAAAATGCAAATCATTGCGTGAGCTATACATTTTCAGGACTTGTTTTGGGATCGGGCTTTTTTAAATAATAAAAAAAATGCATTAAGCTTACTGTAAAATATAGATGTATGAATGTAAAATAAAAGTATTGGATTTCTATGTCATAACATTTGCGTAAAGCCTCTTTATTCTAAACCTAGCTAAAAAGAAACATCCTCTAGCATTCAGCTGCCTTTATTTCCAGCACATTGCTTGTGTAAATGTTTTAACAATGACTTAAGCCACTGAGACAAATGAAACAAGATTCACAGGCATTAGACGAGCAGAAATGGAATAATGAGTCCCTGAACAAAGGTCACGGTTAATATCTTGTGCAGCCACCAGCTAAGTACCACAGAGTATCTCATCCTCACAAACTGAACCAGTGTTGCCAATTTAGCTATTTCGTAGGTAGATTAGTGATTTCCCTGCCCCTTTTTGAGACTTTTTTTTCAAAAGTTCAGAGACAAATACTATTTGGACAAATCTTATGTAAGTGCTCATTTGCCCACTGATCTATATTCATCTTTATATAGAGCACTGAATTTGCCATTATGATGTCTTCTGGTGACATTTCGCTACCAGTTTTAGCTACTTTCAATTGAAAGCAGTTGGCAACACTGAACTGAACCAGATTTGCCGGTTCTTGCCGTGAGATATTTTTCCATATTATATAAGGTGGGGCAAAAAGTATTTAGTCAGCCACCAATTGTGCAAGTTCTCCCACATAAAAAGATTAAAGAGAGGCCTGTAATTTTCATCATTTTATACCTGAAACTATGTGAGACAAAATAAAAAAAAATAAATAAATAAAAATCCAGAAAATCACATTGTAGGATTTTTAAGAAATTAATTGGTCAATTCCTTGGATAAATAAGTATTTGGTCACCTACAAACGAGCAAGATTTCTGGCTCTCACAGACCTGTAACTACTTATTTAAGAGGCTCCTCTGTCCTCCACTCATTACCTGTATTAATGGCATCTGTTTGAACTCGTTATCAGTATAAAAGATACCTGTCCACAACCTCAGTCACACTCCAAACTCAACTATGACTAAGACCAAAGAGCTGTCAAAGGACACCAGAAACAAAATTGTAGACCTGCACTAGACTGGGAATCTGCAATAGGTAAGCAGCTTGGTGTGAAGAAATCAACTGTGGGAGCAATTATTAGAAAATGGAAGACATACAAAACCACTGATAATCTCCCTCTATCTGGGCCTCCACACAAGATCTCACCCCATGGGGTCAAAACGATCACAAGAACTGAGCAAAAATCCCAGAACCACACAGGGGGACCTAGTGAATGACCTACAGAGAGCTGGGACCAAAGTAACTAAGGCTACCATCAGTAACACACTGCACGGCCAGGGATGCACTGGGATGATCCAGAAGAGGATTGGGAGAATGTCATATGGTCAGATGAAACCAAAATAGAACTTTTTGGTAAACTCCACCTTGTGTTTGGAGGAGACAGAATGCTGAATTGCATCCAAGGAACACCATCCCTACTGTGAAACATGGGGGTGGAAACATCATGCTTTGAGGCTGTTTTTCTTCAAAGGGACCAGTACGACTGATCCGTGTAAATAAAAGGATGAATGGGGCCATGTATCGTGAGATTTTTGAGTGAAAACCTCCTTCCATCAGGAAGGGCATTGAAGATGAAACGTGGCTGGGTCTTTCAGCATGACAATGATCCCAAACACACCGCCCGGGCAAAGGGGGAGTGACTTCGTAAGAAGAATTTCAAGGTCCTGAAGTGGCTTAGCCAGTCTCTAGATCTCAACCCAATAGAAAATCTTTGGAGGGAGTGGAAAGTCCCTGTTGCCCAGCGACAGCCCTAAAACATTACTGCTCTAGAGGACATCTGCATGGAGGAATAGGACAAAATATCAGCAACAGTGTGTGAAAACCGTGTGAAGACTCACAGAAAATGTTTGACTTCTGCCATCGCCAACAAAGAGTATATCACAAAGTATTCAGATGAAATTTTGTTATTGACCAAATACTTAATTTCCAACATAATTTCCAAAATTTCTTTAAAAATCCTACAATTTAATTTCTTCTCTCATCTTTTTAAGTGGGAGAACTTGCACAATTGGTGGCTGACTAAATACTTTTTTTGCCCCACTGTGTACATATATGCTTAGTAGTATGGGATGGCTTGCATGTTATAACAATAGAATAATTGTTATCTTAAGCTTAGCATTATGGGAAGGCTTGCATGTGCGACAGCATGTTACAACAATAGCAGAATTGTTAGAGAGTCAAGATAAAAAGCAAGGAACCAAATCACCACAAGCTGGGGTAGTGAAAAGCAACACTGGAAGTACCATACCTGTGTTGTATCAATTCCTTAAACAGGACTGGAGTATCACAAAGAAAGAATGAACCACAGTGATTCAACAACAAGGGTGCATTTCCCAAAAGCATTGTGAGCTAACTGTGGTTGTAAGTTTCATCTAACTCTATTGGTAACGACGGAATTTGCGACCATAGTTGCGTTTGGGAAACTCACCCCTAAAGGGTTCAGAAAGTTTTTTTCTCTCACTGATATTTGCTTTAATTTACAGATGTCAAACTGCATCTACACAGCAAAACAGAGGTATAATATGCTGATATTTAAAACATTGGCCAAAATAATTATGAATGCAAAATTGATGGTCAGACTGACAGTGCGCACATTATAGGACCATTACTGCAGAGAGCCACCAAACTTGGTCCTGGAGGGCTAGTGTCCTGCAAAGTTTAGCTCTAACCCTAATCAAACACACTTGAACTAGCTAATGAAGGTCTTACAGCTTAGGTATACTTGAAACGTCCTAGCAGGTGTTTAGGCAAGGAGATAAACTCAGCTGGACACAAGCCCTCCAGAAGAGAAATTTAATCCCTAAATTACTGTGTATTGTATTGTGTTATACAGACTAAAGACACCAATATCCATTTAAAAGTTATCAGCTCAACACAAGGCCATGTAGTTCAAGTCTGCAACATAAAAGCCATTCTGAGGGGTTGTGAGGAGGGATCAGAAAACTGCATTACAAACCATAAAAGTATCAGATCCTGTTACGTTACTCTGGAACAGGTCTGAGATTCTTCTGCTTCCTTCTTCTAAACCAATATATCACAAATGCGACAATATAGCTCAAAGTGCAACGGACATTATCTACCATAGTGGAGAATATCCATTGACTTTTGTTTTTGTACTGAGCCAGTATTGTTTATCTGCTAAACATCTCCCCATTTTTTGTGCACATTTGTTTTTCTGTGGGGACAGAAGTCTGCTCATATACAGGCCAGTATCACCACAATCTGAGTTTAACTCCAATCTGACTGCCTGGACATTAAAAACATACCTAGCAAAACCAGCTGGTTCCGGTTTGTGTGATTAGGGTTGGAGCTAAACTCTGCAGGGCCCAGGCCCTAGACAAAGTTTTGTGACCCTTATTAACATCTCATTCACACACGTACTGGTTTATTTACATTTCACTCTTCAATTAACTTTTCATATATACCGTAACAATTACCAAACCATAACAGAAAATGTTCTTGCAACTATATGCCACTACTTAAAAACAAATAAAAATATTGAGTTTAATATAAACTTAAGGGCTACGCACTATTGACCACTTCTCACTTTTGGTTGAACAGGCTTTACAATCAGTGAGGACATTTTTTTATAATACAGTTTCAACAGAGTATGTAAATATATATATACACACGCTTTATTTATAAGTTACAATTAGCTGATGCAATTTTTAAAACCTACACTTTCCCTGCAGCATTTATTCATAGGTAAAACCCAACATCACGTGGGTAATAATACAAGCTCAGGGCCCTTCTTCAATTTCAAAATCACAAACAAGAGTATCATTGAGGTCCTCAGGGCCAAGTATCCAATGATTTTTCCTCTGAGTAGATATCTAAAAAACAAGAGGGAAAATATAGATCACTGAGAAAGAAGGGAGAATATAGTCTATTTGTGTCAATAAATGCTCTACCTTTTCATCTAACAGCTCTTTGAGTATGGAGTTTAGAGCTGAACTCTTGGCAAGGAGCTCGCCCATCTAATTGACACAGCAATAAGCCATCAAGACAAGGAACATAAACTTCGCTAATCACTAAATAATCCACAAACTTCCTTATTCCTCTCTAGACTTACTTTGCCGTCGTCCTGCTCAGAGCAACTTTCATCCTTGTCAAAGCGCTCGTTCATATATTTCTCCTGAAAACACATGGGAACATGTGAACCGGTTTGGTATGACGCAAAATAAATAAAAAGTCACCCATAGTTTTGTTTTTTTCTCTCGGATGTCTGACAGTAGTAATAAACCGCTGTGTGATAAACACCAACAAAACAAAACAGAAAAAAGTAGTAGTAATAAAATATGCTGCCATACGTATCTTCGCGGATATCACGGGCGCGTGCAGAAATGACACGGAACGTCAAAACGCTAGGGTCACGCCAAATAACGTCATAAAAAAAACTCTTAAGATGATTAAAATAACACCTACCATTCGCATTAAACCCCGTATATGTTTAACTTAAACGTAACAGTGTCTGTATAAGCGCTGAAAAATAAAATCAACAAACGGCTGATAGCAATTCGTCTCCGTTTTATTTTGGGTTCACCTGCTTCAACCAATTAACAGATTAGCCAAGTTCATTGGTGAGCTAATGAGCAAATCCTTCGGCGATGTTATTGGGTGCTAATAACATTAATACTATAATGGTATACATTTGAGCGCGTTAAAAAAATTTGATCATTATTTTTGGCCACTGCCAAATATTGCCTTAGGGTCGTGTGTGTGTGCATTATATACGCTTCACAATTTTAGTTACTATACATAGCAAAAATGTCAGTAGAAATCTTATCCTCTGGCCCCAGTTTTACTTTTAGGGGCACGTTTATATCACACTACAAATAAGCTGTATAGTGATAAAGATGAATGAATCAATCATTTTAATAAATTATTTACAATTAAATCTTAAGTTTCATCGTTTTAAAGCACAATTCCAAATAGCTCACAAAATAGTTACAAAACTTCAAAAATATAAAAAATACAAACTAAAAACAAAAAGTTTCCCAACCATATTTAACAAGTACACACAGTCTCTAAATTTTAACTAGCATATTAACATTTTAAGCTGCACGAGAAAATCACATACTTCCCTACTATAGTAATCAAAAAACTATGTGAGACAACTGGAATGTCCTAACCTGTAACGTTTCTGCAGACTTCAGTTCAAACCTTGCTTCGACAAACCTGTCTCTAAGTATAATCGAGTAACCTTTTAACATGTTTTTTTGTGTGTGTTTTATTGGGGTTGAAGCTGAACTCTGCAGGATGGGAGTTCTCCAGGAGCAAGGTTGGAGACCCATGATATGAAACATTCTTTTAACACCTATAAAAGAATTACATGCTCAACTAAAGTGTTTACGCTAACGGTATGCATATTTAAACAGTAATCTTTTCAAGGAGTTAAAATAACAAAAAGTAGACCGTGGAAGAAAATACTTTATTTCTGTATTAATAGGTCAAAGAACTTAACTAAAACAAAAGTCATTTGGATGCAATACAGACCCTTCCAAACATTATTAAAAGCACAAAACGACTGCTAACTCAAAAAAAGTCATCCCTCATGATAAGCTAAACGAATATCTAGGGGAAAAAAAAATCCAAACTTTACATAAGTTTCAGGTAGAAAAAAAAAAAAATCAATCTACAAGACTCCACAGATGATGCTTATGAACAGTTCAACAAAAAAAATATTCTCAAATGTAAACACATTATTGTTTCTGTTGCATAGCTTCTTTTCGTGCAGCATCCTGTAGCAGCTGTGTGTCCACTTCATCCGCAGGAAGCTGAACATATCGCACTACCGATCCACGAATAAAGCAGTTCTTCACCGACAACTAAAAAAAACAACAAAGAGTCATATATAGAGATTGTTCTCCTGTTTAAACTCAACTTTTCATACATGACAGGCTCAAGTGGCTGAGATTCTAGGCACTGACCAGAAAAACAACTGCTCTTTTCTTCTATTTAAGTTTTAATTCTCTTTATCAGTCTGGGGTTCAAATAGTATGCACACTTCCTTATCTATAACAAAGAACACACTTGACAAGTTCTCACCATGTGCGGGTATTTCTCTGGATCAGTGACACTGATATCTGTCAATTTGATGTTCAGATACTGTGAAGGGAGAACATGTTTAATTTTTAAATGAAATTCATTCAATATTTGCTTGTGTGTCAATAAGGCCAATGTGCTGCCATACCTGATCAACTGAGTGTAACGTTCCACAAATGCTGCAAAATTAACATTAATAATGGAATGAGTTACCACACAAACGTTACTGTATTTTTAAATGTCGTGACAACGTTATATTAAAGTGCTTACCTCAAGTCATTTTTGAGCTCCACCACAACATCTTTGCCAACTAATGACTTGAAAAACGAGTAGAACAGCTGAGGAATTAAATGTTTGAATGTTACATTCAAATGAAGGCCTGGTAAGTTATAAGAACAAAAGTTGATCAAACTAACGTTATACAAAAAATGTTTACGATGTGAAATACAGTACAACGTTATACACAATGAGCGACGCCATCTAATTGCATACAACAAAGGTAGTTTACACTGCTTTAAATTACTTATCAAATAACCAGAAATACCAAAGCATTAAAAATATCAGATGTCGATTTTAAATCTAATTACAGCAACATAAAAGCTGTTTGCGATGGGACAAGTTAGCTAGCCGTTAGCAGGCTACTGTCATTAGTAATGCCTCAGCTACAGCGGTGTGCTGTAAACATTAAAGCATCTTAAATATTGCAAAAGGGTTTGTTTGGCCGATGCAAACTTGTTTATTTTTAACGGAAGCGCCGTTTATTAATGCTGAATAACAACACTTACCATTTTCACGCGGTATTGTGCTTCAGAACATATACGTCATCAAAGAGAGCTGCCAGGTTCTTCACTTCGTGCTTCTATTGGCTAGACGAGTGAAGACGTAACGCTCGCATTGGTGGAGGAATGCCTGCGTCATCTGAACGCACCGAGGAAGATACCTCAAATACAGAATAAGGGAAAAACGGACTCGGAAATAGTCCATTTACGAAATAATCTGATAAAATAATTTAACTTTTTTAAATGTTTTTTTTTAATAAATAAATGCCGGAAAATTTACTTTATTGTGTTCACACGGCTTTAATAGCAAACTTACATCCTATTGTCTTTAATAATAAAGTCTCTGGCAATTCGCCCTTTCACCAGCAGATGGAGGCAAATAATAAAAAAACACGGGCAAAATGATTAACTTTCGTTTAGTATTTGCATAACAGTAGCCTTCCAAAATAGTCGTGTAGTTCTTTTTTCTTCAGCACTAGTCATAACTTTATTATTTTCTGGTGAATTTTAATTACTTGTTCCTTGTCATTTACAATCTAAGCTCTGCAATTCCATTGTAAAACAATATGGAAAATAATAAAAATAGAAAAACAATGACTGTACAACACTTGGCTTTATTATATGATTACATATCTTCACTCTTCTCACTTCTAAAAATGTTTTAACCAACATAAAATGTTTAAACAGGAGCTAACAGAAATGATTGCTGTATGTATTACTATATGCAGTGACATTCAAACTGTGAAACATTCATCATTTTAAAATCAATATTCAAATTCTTTGTATTGCTATAATTTATACATTAATTAATTTCAGTACTCAGAGATAAAGAAGCTTATGTCTTATGCCCAGTACTACAGAGTCTCACACCAGCGCTGACAGCTCTCCTGCCAAGATACATCAGTAGAAAATCATTTTAATGGCCGACCCGTCTTTAGTTGTGACTGTTGTGTCTCATGATGCCCTGAGGACAGACATTGCAATTGAAAGAGAAGAGAAAGGTATTTATATAAAAAAATTAAATATCAAGGAAATTTGGTATATATACACACACTACCGCTCAAATATTTGGGGTTGGTAAGATATTTAATGGTTTTTAAAGATGTTTCTTCTGCTCACCAAGGTTGCATTTATTAGATTAAAAATCCAGAAAAAAACTGTAATATTGTGAAATATTATTTCAATTTAAAATAACTGTTTTC
>JAUMHP010000048.1:8631212-8642322 GCA_032361065.1 Enteromius trimaculatus | reverse complement strand
TACACACACACAAGTAAATTATGTAAACAAATACTTCTTAGACTGAATCAGGATATTAGAATAATTTATGAAGAATCATGTGATGATTGGGGTAATGGCTGCTGAAAGTCAATCTTTACCATCACAGGAATAAAATACATTTTGAAATACATTAAAATAGGAAACCATTATTTTGAATTGTGATGTTATTTTTAAATATGGCTGTTGTTACTCTATTTTTTTTTAATCAAATAACTGCAGTCTTCATGCGGATAAGAGACCTCTTTCAAAAACATTTTACTGACTCTAGTGTATGTTCCTAATTTTGGTAGATAGTAGTATGATCTTATGCAGTGTGTTTAGCCCCACTGGAAAGGCAAGAAGGATATTACAAACTATCAAACAAATGAATACAATTCCTCAAATAATTGTTTGGATTACAGTTAGTAAACCTCGAGTTAAAAGCATGTGGTCCTAAACTTCAAAAGCTAGTTTTGAATGGATGTTTGTGACATTTTTTGATACTTAAACACTTAAATACTCCCATATTCCATCCATTTTTGTAGAGAAATACTAAGTGAGCAGTTTATAGGTGGAAGTGTAAACACTGTGGTTCTGGAAATTTCAACACTGCTTGTTTTTTTTCTGACTGGCCAGACATTGGTTCAACTAAATGTGTTTTGGCTATGGTTACAGAGTAACCTTGTCTTAAGTAATCAAAATCTGTCAAAATATATGGTGGAAATGAAATTGAACAGGTAAACATTATGCACAAGCGCTCTCACCGTAGTCTAAGAAGACCTTTTTAGCTTCCCTCTCTATGTTCAGCTGATCTCTGGCCAGGAGTTCCTGATACTGCTGCTGTTTGATCTTCATTACAATGTTGTCAGCTTCCTGCAAAAAGCAAACAACTATGCAAAAGTTTTGTCTTTTCCTGTCAGTTGTTGTCAGGAGCTGCTGTACGTGACAGCTCTGGTCTTAATAGAGGAACTGCCTGCTCTGAATACAACTACGCTCTCGAAAACCACAAAGGCAGCTTATGCCTCAAAGTACCATAATGTGGGTAGCTGATGTATAACTTGTAAAAACAACGTATTAAAACACGATTTGGGAGCTATAACAGGGATTCCTCTGTTTTTGTTGTTCTGCTTTTTTGTCTCTAACCTAATTGATTTGATTTAAAATTGATTGCTGTGGAATTTCATTTAGAAATTAAAATATGTAAGAAAAATAAAACTCCACTAGACAATTATAAATGGTCTTGGGGGAATGAAAAATGAATTAGTGAAAGTATCAGTATTCCAGTTTATATGAGCTCTTAATATATAGGCAAACATAATTATAAAGGAATCAGTAAACACCACAGGACGTGTCAACTTGATATCTAGCTATTGTTTTATAGCATTAATTACTTTTGTGATAAGACATGTTGTAAATTACCACTAAAGAGGCTTATTATCTGATACAAAAGAGAAAAGCTGTTTCTTTTATGAACAGATCCTTTGTTTTGTGTTTGCATTTGACAGGCAATAAATAATAAGTTAAATAAGTTATAAAATAAGTTAAATACGTTATATATCTCTTTGATATATGGAATATGTAACGTTTGAGTATATTAACAGGAGGAAAAACATGTAAAATATTTATAACAAGCTTGCATATATGCTGATGCGCATTCATTTTTACCTACCTGTGATGGTAAATCTACTCTATAATTCAGATCTCCCAGCCAGAAGAGGTGTGTGAAGCGATGTGTGATGTCAAAAGGATTAACTTTCTTATCTCCCAGATTCAGAAAACGCAGAATACTAACATAGTTCTGGTTTCGTCTGAAAAAATAAAGAGTAGGAGTAAGTTAATAACTATTATTCCTATGTGTGTATTACATGTCAGCGTCTCATTTGTCACACAAACAGGTTTTTGGGTTGTGGCTTACCTCAGCTTCTTTTCACTTCCTGAGGTCAGATGACTGTTGACAAACCCAAATGAGGTTCTATTAAACATAAAAGACACCCCCACAGCTCCTTTATTCCCTATAAACACACACAAACACACACAATCAGCTTTTAGAGTGCCACGCTAGTTTTACGATTCCTAATCATTTTTAAATGGAAAAAAGCTTTAAACAAACCCAGAGCATTAGCTATGCCAGTCTTAACACTGTCACAGAAGACATGAGAGAAGCGGTTCTCGTGTTCCGGTTTAGCTAGAACCACAATCCTTATACTCCACAGTGTCTGAGTAGCTATCTGTTAAAATCCAAACACACAGCTGTCATCATTGGTCTTATATGCAAGGTCATTCAATACATGCATATAAAATAGATATTGATTGCATGGCATTTCTCCGTTGAGAAAAAAGAATGATCACTTACTTGTTTGAAGCTAATGTTGGTTATATCTCTAAGGGCTCCTCTAACTGTTTCTATCCATTCCTTCTCTCCCAGTGGGTCTTCCTGTGTCCCAATCACATAGATATCATGTGGGATGTGATTGGCTGTGTCATCGTGGGTTTTTCCCTGACCCTTTGACTGGAACCAGGAAGTGATGTTGTGTGGTGGATTCGCATTTCCTAAATGTACAATTCACTTCACTTAAGTTTGCAGTTCACTTCATCTCTTGTTACAGTAAACTTCATATTTTATACCATACAAATGCCAGGACTTGAAAATAAGGGGAAGCAGCTTTTTCTACAAAGCCTGCTCTTTATCAATACTGTACTTCAAATCTTATAATTGCATGCTAGTAAACCTTAGCCAAACCCTATCCATATCGTATGTACATGTAGCTAATTAATATTAATTAGCGCTTAATAAATAATTAAGTATAATTACACTGCAACAAAAAACTGTATTAGCAGATAATACAATATTAATCAAATAAAAGGCCACTTAAGTGTACTTTAGAGAGAAAACTTATACTTAAGCAAATGTAAGGTACTTGGTCATAATTTTAACAGTAGTGTGTTATTTGATATTACATATATTTCAAATGTACCAACTTGCAAATATATAATTACAAATATTTAAAACCCTCCATCATATCCCACAGATTCAAACACCGCATTCTTGGTCTGTAAATAAGATGTGATGTTTGTCTACAATAAAGTTTTCAGTAGGAATATTGTTATATTTGCTGTGATGCACAAACAAAGAAGAGCGATACCTTGTCTTCTATTGAATATATTAGCGCTTAATAAATAATTAAGTATAATTACACTGCAACAAAAAAACTGTATTAGCAGATAATACAATATTAATCAAATAAAAGGCCACTTAAGTGTACTTTAGAGAGAAAACTTACACTTAAGCAAATGTAAGGTACTTGGTCATAATTTTAACAGTAGTGTGTTATTTGATATTACATATATTTCAAATGTACCAACTTGCAAATATATAATTACAAATATTTAAATACATGACTTAACTTAGAAATTAACACAATTAAAGTTTAATTTAGTTTACAATACATTCAATTCAATTATACTTCAAAGACAATTTAAGCTGGGTCAAAAAAAGCTCATTATATTTTATACAACCTTAAACTACAATATATTTTGTTTATTTGTAAATAACATGCCATTGAGTGTCTAAAAACGATTACATTTATTTAGTATTTTACTAGGTTCTTTTAAAGCATATTATTTCCGTAGTAAAAAAACATGCTATATAAATGTTCTTTTTCACAAAGGGTAGGCTAGTGAGAAAAAAAAAAAACTAAGTGCAACAGCACTTTTATCACATGCTTTAGCTACAAAAATAACTGAATTGAAGAGAGTTCAAAGAGAAAATCTTTTTGGACTAAATAAATGTAAAGGTTGGCCAAATGTATCTTACCCATATTCCAAGTGCCAACAAAAATGGTGATCATATCCGGCTCAGGTTTTCCTGAGTGCTTGTTCTTCATCTGCTGCAGAAGCTGGCAGAAGCCTTCTCTTTTCTAAAAAAAAAAAAAAAAAAAACGTGTTTCGAGATACACAGTTACACACAAGGTCATGTTAAAAAATATGGAAACTGTATACTGGATATTTTTGTGGCGGCCTACAAAACTATACATCGCTGTATTAGCAGTAGGATTTTTACCTTTGTGTCGTCAAAGACAAAGTCTTTCCGCTGAGTTTTTTCCTTCTCTGTCTCTACCACCAGTGCTAGTCTGTTGTGAATCTTCTGTGATTTCACCAACTGCAAGACTGAAAATGAAGAATTTGCCATGTTCTTATTGATTGGTGATATCACCAACCTGATCTCACGGCAATTCGTACGTATTTTACGAGGTGGCTAATTCGTACCAATGGTTTCGAGACAGGCAGGATTGTTACGAATAGTGATGGTCATTTTACAACATCTTAGAATTGGGTAGTCATGTATGAAAACCAACACAGTGTCACGAGCAATTCGTACGAGGAGCCAAATTTGTGCCAATTCGTACTAATTCGTACGATTCGTCTAAAATCACGTGATGGGTAGGTTTAGGGGCGGGGTTATGTTTAGGTCATTCGTACAAATTCATACGAATTGCCATCTCGTAAAATACGTACGATTTAGAATAAATCGTATGAATTGGTTCGAGTAAGGTCGTACAAATTCGTACGAATTAGCCACCTCGTAAAATACGTACGAATTGCCGTGAGATCAGGTTGTTGTTTCTCTGTGAGTTCTTTTTGTCTTACATAATGAAAAAAATTCAAATAATGCACATAATAGCAGCACTTAAAGTTAAAAACCACTTTGCATCCGAGTTTCAATCTTCCTATCAGGGTTTATTTTGCAGTTAAGCCCTGCTGACTTATACTGAGACAATACTGAAACACTGTCATAAATTCAACTGTGTGCGGCTGTATTAGCGAAGAAACGGTTTAGCATACTTTTATTGTGCACATAATATTTGTCCTCGGGTCCATCTTTCGACTTCTTGAAGTAAACCTTCCCGCCTTCCACATCTACTTTGAGGAACATTTTGGTTGAAATACCAAGGGAGTCGCATTTTACCTGGTAGCACAGAAAAAGACAATAAAACCAGCAAAGTGAAGTGCAGAATTTGTGTTGTACCTAAACCAGTGTTACAAAGGTCCTCTATGATGACTGTGTGCAGAGGAGACGAACCCAAACGTCATAGCTTATCTAACACATAGGCAAACTAGACTCTTTCTAATTTGCATGTGGTTTTGGAGAGCAAAGCAGCAGCAGTGAAAACGTCCATGCTTTCATTTTTATGACATTATTACGAGGAGCAGGAAGGAGGTAACAGGATATAGCTTTCACTTTGTATAAAAACAGTGATCATACATATATACTTGCATATACATGTGTTAATCTACTAAATAATTAAATTCCTTTACATTTAATCAATATTGTAGAATTGACTTTCTTACTTCAAATGTCACCGGAGGAATAAGTGACTTCCTGTGCCCTCCATCATATCCCACAGATTCAAACACCGCATTCTTGGTCTGTAAATAAGATGTGATGTTAGTCTACAATAAAGTTTTCAGTAGGAATATTGTTATATTTGCTGTGATGCACAAACAAAGAAGAGCGATACCTTGTCTTCTATTGAATATATAAGCTTAGTCAGTTGCTCCAGTTTGAAAGCCACAGACTGATTTGCATCTCCAGAAAACTGAAAAAGAAGTAAAACCAGTAGATCTATTTTTTGACATTTTAGGGGGGAGAAAATAAAATCAAATAAAATTACTTTTATTTATTTGATTGTAATTTCTCATTGTTTGATTTGTACTTATCTGTACGGAGAAATGGGAGTGTTGTAATACTTTTTGTTCTAACATCTGCAATTTTATGGTTTGTTGAGCAATGCGTCTCTAAACTGGATGTAATACTCAATAATTATCAGCTACAAATTAAACTTATTTTGAAATCTTGTATTTACCTCTAAATTGTGTAAATCAGTAAAAAGTCGATTACAAAAATGATTGTTATTGCAGGCTATCTGATATGCACAAAAAAAGGTGTGCATTAAATCAGATTTTTTCTTTGTTTTGTTTTTATCAAATTAATAGCATTTTCTTCTTTTGTCTTGTAAATTCTTTACAGAATCTACTGTCACTGAACACTTCCTGGTTTTATTCATTCGTACTGACCTGACTCCTTAGCCTCCCAGCTCCAGGAGACTGCGGTTGATCCAAAACTTTCTGCAGGGCCTCAAGACTCGGAAGTGTGCGGGCAATTTCACTACATAAAATACATACAAATAAACGCACAACAGATTACATTCATAAGAGCATAAGTGTGATAGATTTTTCACACTTGTACCTGTTTAGGTTTTTGCAGATACTCAGTGTGAGCTTTTTAAAGTGGGGTAGAGTCGGGTTGCCATTCTGCACTTGCTCTGCATCCAGACACAAAGAAGAGCGGAAATACTCCTGGATGGACTTCTGATGGTCCTCTGGTAGACTGGATATTAAGCATCAAAATCATTAACACGGCAGAAAAATGTCACTACAGTGACAGTCTAAATCAGTCAAAAATCATTTAATCATAGCAAGAAGATGTACTGAATAAAGTATGAAAGATAAAACTTGTACTTTGATATGTCAATTTGCTGCAAACGCTGGATATAGGTGTCTGAGATGGAGGGGCGGGCAAGCTCTGTTCCTCTATCGGTTCCTCTGGATGAGTCACTATAGCTATCTTTACTTTCATTACTTGCAATATTCCTTGGTGGCAACTGAGGCGGCAAACTAACAGGCTCTGTGAAAATAAAGATTTTATAAAAAAAATTCAATGCTTACAGTAACTTGAACTGAAATAGTCTCCAAACATACAAAGGGATCAAATTAAATAGTTATGACAATTATGACAAATAATGAAAACACGAATTCTTAAAAATATAAAAAAAAAAAATGATTAAAAAAATATATAAAAAAAATCTAAACACAGACATGAACCTATAGTCAAAGCTTATTGTGATTCACTTACCTGGTTCCTCCTCCGGCTCCTCCTCTTTCTGCACAGCATACTGAAGATGTGTGACTAGACCCATGTTCTCCTTATAATACGCCTCCACAAGATCTGGCAGCATAGAGAAGAACCGAATAGGAACACCCTCTGATGCCTGCAACAAGATGAACAAGAATGATCTGCTATTTTGAAGACAGTACAATATATACAGAATTTATGGCCTTTTATGATATCCAAACTCCTCATTTGCTTAAACACGCACAACACCCTCAGTAATACTTCCAGTGACTCTCTTAGCTGCTCTTCCTTTCTCAGAAACAAACAGCGGTGCACTGCATTTCTTCATTTTGCATGGCTTCTCTTAAAACGGTGCTCAGTTGGTGCCAAGCAGGTTTTATAAGCCACTGTTTTCAAAGGACTTTGGAGTATAAGCTCTTAGTCACCTGATTTGACTTACAGTGCGTCTTAAAGCTAAGCAAACATTTTGACTCAATTATATGCGTAGTAACAACAAATACCAAAACTAATGATCCAACGATTGGTATTTGACTTGGAAAACTACACAGTATTAAAATGAAGCACATGTAATTAATTCAAACTAATCCAAGTAACTAATTGTAATGTCTATTTGGCTAGGAAGAAGCATTAGAAAAAAATTTAGGTTTTTTTAAGCACTGCGGCACAAAATAATTTAACCATGTCATCCATTTTAACACGGCCAATCACAAGATGTCCGACAAGCATAATCTTAGCATGTAAACCTCCCACGTTCTCATGCTGCAGTTTAAGGTCAGCACAGATGGTGTATTTCAATTGAAATTATCTAATCGAATTCAATAATATGACACTTTTTTAAAACTTTCCATTCAAGGCGGGGTGCAAGAGGAACCCTGTGGCTTGCTTAACACCCACGCTGATGGATAATTTAAAACTGAGCCAGTGCTGCAACGCAGGCTTGAAAGAGGAAGAACAGTGGTAGAAAGACATTGAAGGGCATTGTACAACTTTACAGTTTTCGGTTTAGCCCCGTCCCTTGAGTGCAGGTTACTTCAAAATGTAACGCTGAGAGAGAACAATGCAAATTATAGTCAAAGGTCACCCATTTTGCTTTCATTATTTTGTATGTCACGAGTATAACAGCTCGAATAAAACCACCAATTGGTTTTGCAGCTGCACTGTCACCAATGCTTGCTTTAATGCAGTGGACATAATAGATACTAGTTTGACAGACAAGACGCCTACACAACAGTCTCGTGGAGTCTTCAGCAGCTGAAGAGCCAACTGTCACAAGGTCACGCATTCATTATCAAGCACAAAATAGTAAACGGCTTGTAGGATGCCAGATGTTCTATGCAATTAGTCATAAAGATGGACAGTGTTTTGTCAAGTGACCAGCAGACTATGAGCACAACAAGCAATTAGCACTTTGTGGTTTTATTGTATTCTTGAACAGCATTTTAGTGAAACCAGAAAATGAATGTTGCTGCAGACAGATTCTAATAATTAAAATAAATTGATATTAAATAGCAAAACAAAAAATACAATCATAATAATGAATATCCAAAAATTCTGTCATCGTTTACTTACCCTCGAGTCCAAACCTGTATTAATTTCTTTGTTCTGCTGAACACAAAGGATGATATTTTGAAGGAAGTTTGTAACCAGACTGTTTTGGGTCACCATACCCTTCCGTAGTATTTTTATTTTCTGCTATAGAGAGTCAATGGTGACCAAAAAAGCCTGGTTATAGCTTGGACTTTCTTTGAAATATCTTCCTTTGTGCTCAGCAGAACAAAGAAATTCATAAGTTTGGAACTACTCAAGGGTGAGTAAAAGATGACAATTTTCATTTTTGGGTGAACTAACTTTAAGTCAAATAAAAACATATAAATTTGTACGGTAACTTTTTAAAAAGAAGCTTCCAAATTAAGTAAACGACATTTTTCAAATTGGAGACAAAATGTGAACATTTTGCAGTTGTCAGAATTGACTAGAACATAGAGCTGATTAACCACATCTGTGGTTTGCTTTAAAAAAAAAAAAAAAAAAAAAAGTGGATCGACTGGTTACGCATGAAGCTCGATTTGCAGATGCCACTTGGCTTGATATTTTGTACTCAATAAATGAAATACTGCATTATTTGAACTGTGATTAAAAGTGTCCAAATCCTTTTTAGCACCATCATTTTTACATTCACTAAAACAAACACATCATTCTGGCAACTTTCGAATACTTGACGTCACAAGGAGTAGTTCCTCAGTGCTCAGAATAGTCTTCCAGCGCATGCAACACCTGTCTGGACGAGTATAAAAGCAGAGCTATTGCTGGAAACCTCAAGCCAATATTACACCAGAGGTCAGCACCTCCTACCAGGTACAAAATGTAGAATATCTTACCTGGACTGATAGTTTTTTATCCTCATTTGGTAATATTCTGTAGGTATACACACAGTTTTGGAACCTGCAAAAGAATGAGAAGGTCACTTGCATAGCTGCAGCATAAATATTGCAATAATAACACATCGTATATACATCGAAAAACGTACATAAACAGCAAAAAGAGCCATTTTGCAGAAAGCGGCAATTATGGGAAACCCCTTGCCAACTTCCTTCAGTCTCCGTCAGCACTGTTTGTTAAAGTTTCATTGCACAAGGAATCGCACTGGACGCAAACTTTTTTTTTCTCTGCATAATTTAAAAAAAACATTTGCAAAAAACTTCACCTAAACTGAACACACAAGGAAACTGAGCTCAGTTTGCAAACAAAAAGGCCTCTGTTTCGTATATCGAAACCAAATGTTTTTGTGTGTGTAGTTTATATGTAGTAACATTTTACCTGGTCGTTATTTTGACAATGTGCACCAATGTAGGAAGAAGGAAGTAATTTCTAAAATGCATGATTTCAAAAACCTTCATGTTTATGTATCTTTGACCCAAATAAGGTCTTATTATTAGTGCTGCCAAACCGAGCATGTTTAATATAATGCATTAATGACCGGCTCTATGTAAATAATCCAAAACACTGCAAATTTAAACTGCATACCTACTCGAAACCACAAAGATTCTAAACTTTCACCTACTATATTAGTGACAGCACATCTCTTCACCTGAGGTGAACAGCAGCAATACTCACAGAACACAGAGGGCATAAGCTCCCTGTATGGATTCGCTGTCCCGCAGGAGGAAGCTCCCATCCTTGCCTGCTTTGGAGAGGAGGTCCTCTGCCGTAGACCGAGTGATATTGCCATGGTACCATGGCTGGAGAGCAAACATCCTTTCCACAGACTTTTCCCTTCCTCAGTCTGAAGACACCCAGGTTATTTTGTCCCCGGCAAGTTTTCAAGAGCAGATCAACATGAGGCCACCTTCAGAGTCTCACGATTAGTTTCATGGCGTTGTTAGAACTGATAGCCGCTCCTGCTCTGTCTGGCTCTAGGCTCGCTGTTTCTCTCTCTTCCTGTTAGAGGGGCGAAAGCTGCAAAAAGGAAGCTGAAACAAACACAAGGGTGAACTTCCTCATTCTGTGCACACAGAGTTTAGAAACTCACAGAGAGTGAGCAAGAGAGGCCGAACAGCAGGCTTGTTCACACGGCCCCAACACCTTTCTTTTTACCACAGAAGAGATGAAAAAGGTGCATGTGGTATTGTAGGAGTTTTCAGTACGTTCTTTCATAAAACAGCAATGATTAACCCTGCTAACCAAACCTATGAAGAGGACAACCAATGCAAGATTCTACTTAATGGCCATTATGCAAAGTAGAGAAATGTAGATGAACATTCACAGGGAAAGGCTCTTTTGAGAGATTATAAATGTATCTTTTTGACCAAACCACTGCTTCTGAAAGGGACTTTTGGTGCAAACTTGTAACATCTTGTGTTTGGAATGTGTTTATATGTGTGTTGATGGCACATGAATATGAAAGTTCATTTAACATGACGTGATGGAGCAAGTTCCCTTTTCATGCAGGTGTACGCTGAACATAATAATACACTCTTGGAAAAAAGAAAATGTAAAAAAAAAAAAACCTGAAATGTAAAAGTAATCCCTTAAAGACACATATTGCTAGCCAAAGGTTATAATATGCACATTTTCGGTGTAGATAAGGTACAAAGCTGCCTTTTTAAGTGTACAGAATCATGCTATTGTGTCCCTAAAGGTACAAATTGTATCATTATGTAGTCATATTTTAATATATATATATATATATATATATTT
>JAUMHP010000048.1:8583382-8630306 GCA_032361065.1 Enteromius trimaculatus | reverse complement strand
TTTTGTCTTTTTGCTCTTGCAAAGCAACTGCACACTTTAGCCTCAGAAGACCCACTTTCATATGGCCCACCTTTCTGGTGCATTTTGACAATTCTGGAGTTTGACAAGCACTGGTCACCATCCATTTTCACACAGAATGGAAAAGAGCTGTGTAAAAATACTGCTAAACTTTGTGAAATTAAATGTTTGAAATTTGTTTTGTGATTGTACTGCTACATGTTAAAAAAAAAAAAAAAAAAAAGAGTGAGAAATATACACTTTACTACACATACACACGCACACACACACATTACTGTAACCAACCTCCACCTCCTCTCTTTCTCACTCTCGGTGAAGATGCCCTGTTACGTTAATGGACAGGAAGCCTTGCACAAATATGAGGAAAGAGAAGCAAAGACAGAGAGAGTTAGACAGAGAGAGAGAAAATAATCTGCTGACAGCTCACAGTTTGAGTCACATGATGTAAAAGAGAACCTGAATAGTGCCACAGTCGCTTAGCCTGGTGGTTTCCATCTTGCGTCTTTCTCGCATGCACACAGCCATGAAGAAAGCGGTTTATGTTCTGCTGTCAATAAGAGCTCAGCGGCGACGGCCGCAGTGTGGTGGGACAGAGCGTGTGTGATGCACTCTGTAGATAACGTATATTTTCACAAGATTCTGCCTATTGTAATTAGCAGATGTCACATGAGATGACACTCAAAAAAGTCAAGTGTTATGAAGACTGTAAGCTGTATCAGATGTGACAAAGTTCTCTGTCACTTAATGAGAAGAGGGGGTATAATGCAATCACCAAAACGCATCTGAAAGGGAATTAAAACACAAATAACCATTTGTGGTTAAATCTATTTACATTTATTCAGCTGATTTATATACATTAGCAAACTGACTCATGGATGGATTTTACGTGAAAAATACAGAAAAAAAGATGACAAAAAATATTTATACCAGCTGGTTACACGGTAATTAAAATAATATAAATAATGATACATATCAATTTCATTTGAACACGTGAAAACAAAACCAGTAGCCTATATCATGCCAACAAAAAAACTGTAATGCTTAAACTGTAAATGGAACATTAAGCATATTAATTGACTATATAGTGTGAAGTGCACATGCATCTAAATAGTCTTAACATATAGCCATCAAGGAATGTAAAAAAGTAGTATTCCTTTGAACTCCACACTGGTTTGTTAACCGTCACACTTTTTTACCACAGCTTAAGAGTGCTATAACCCGAGAATCCCCCTGGGGACCATTAATAATGATTATATGTGTAGCTTTAACACCAGGTTTGAAATGCATTAGTATCACACTGATTTCATTAAGGATATGCACTAAGGAAGTGGTTTACAAAGTCAGAGCATGTCATTAGCAAACAGGTAATATGCTAATAAAAACACAAAATACATTTTTTAAAAGGCAGAACACAGTTTTATACACACTTTATGCTTTCTTGATTCTTGTTGGAGTCTTTAGTCCCAAAAAAGCTTAATTCTGGCAACTTGACTGATATACGCAACAGCCACTTGAAGCCTACCATCCCGAATTTTACTTTAAAGCAACTGTATGTAGTTTTGTATGTTTTTGCAACTTTGGCGCCCCCTACAGTAAAAGAGGCTTTATGTACAATTCAAAAACCTACAACGCTACAGCCATCAAATGAACTGCAGACCAAAAAAAGTTAAATACCTTTGCATCGATCATCCAGATGTCGTCCACGCTGCTGAGAGCGACATTGCGATGAATATGTGGTGAGCGCATTGCTTTTCCTCTCAATAACAATATAAATAGCCTAACATTACATAAACAATAGTGAGGCTTACAATATATTTTGAAGTGATCCCTTTTTTATAAAAAAAAAAAAAGTAAAAGTACAGAATAGCTCTTTTTCAGTATTAAACTGAACATAAGGCTTAATGCGTCAAAGAATGGAAGATTTAGGGAACGTGCGTAATGTCACGTTTTTAATTTCCGGTAAAAAAGAAAAAGTTAATAGGCTTTTATGCTTAGTTCCATGCAGGTTTTTGAGCCCTTAAGTCATGACTTCAAATGCTAAATGCCACTTATGCTAATTTACAGTAACTTTTATTGCCAAAGGTGCTTTCCTTGCTTATTTGAGGGAAACGGGGGAGGGAAAATGGCATGTAAAGCAAGATAAGCTGTTATACCTTTTATTTTAATGTACCACAATGGACTGCCATTGTTGTCTTGCGGGCTATGTGACGTCAGAGCTTGTAACTGGGAGCGAGTACGGGTTCACAGGTGGGAAGTCACAGATTTGTCTGCCATTCCAGTGCACTTTCAAGGGTAGAAGTTTGGAAAAACATGGGTTATGGGTTGCCTGGAATGCAGCATAATAGTCAACCGGAAGACGGAGAACATCTCGTTTTTGTGTCATTACACATTGACAATAAAAGGTGATGGCAATTCTTACTTGTATGCATCCATTTTAAAGGATACAAATGATCAACTTATACTGCTAGAACAGACGTTAGGGGAAAAAACAGAAGCCATTCAGCTTATCAAATCAGTGTACCATCAAAGTAATTTTGAAACTGATCTTTAAACTTACAGTTGTTTTAATGTCCAAATCACATGGTTGGCTATGGCTTCCTAGTCTTTAACTGACCATACAACTGACCAAGGTGTAGGTGAATGACCAATGATAAATATTCATACCATCTGTATGATTTAAGCGCTTTCTCAGAACTCAGACTTTGCACTCAGAGAGCTATCATGTGTGCCTTTCAGGTCCCCGCTTGTAGCGCCAGACCCCCCTAAATTGTCTCTGCAGAAAATCCTCCGAACGCTTCCCCTGAACTTCTCAGCCGCAAACAGGTAGACCAGGGGATCCAAAGCACCATTCAGGCAGATGAGAGAAGAAGTAACCCGGTTAGCCAAGGCTAGTCCTCTTTTGATTTGGCAGGATAAGTCTGGGTGTCCGTAACCCAAGATGAAGGTTGCACGGCTTAAGTGATAGGGTAAAAAACACACTATGTAGATGAACATGACCAGAGCAATGGTGCGAAGAGCTCTGAGTTTCAAAGCCGGCTCCAGCCTTGAACCTTGACGCAGACTGTTCACTATCAGCAGGTAGCAGGACAGTGTGGCAATGAAAGGTGGTGTGAAGGCCACAGCGAGAGAGACGAGAGCACGCCGGGAGGCCCTTTCTCTGTACAATTGCATACATACAGTAGAGCCATTGACTTCTGCAGTCTGCTTAGTGACCAGTAGGGGCGCCATAGAAACTATCACCAAAGCCCACAGAGCAAAACTGGCTATGTGAGCGTAACGAGGACGCCTGACTTTGAGGGAACGAACGGCGTGTACCACAGCAAGGTATCTATCGCCTGCAACACAAGCCAGGAAGTACAAGCTGGCATACATGTTAACATAAAAGAAGAAGCCGGCAAGACGGCAGGGGATTTCACCAAATGGCCAGTGTCCCCCGGTCAAATGATAAGTTGCTCTGAGGGGTAAAACAAAGACGTAAAACATGTCAGCCACAGCGAGATGAAGCAGGAAGACGTTGGCAGGAGAAGAGTTGGCTCTCTGGCGCGCGAAGATCCACAGTGCAAGGCTATTGCCGTTCAGCGCCAGGAGGAAAACTATGATGTAGTAGAATCCAAAGATCATGTTCTCCACTGTACTGTCCACAGGTGAACAGCTCTCCATAGATTGATTGGACAGCAATGTGGGAAGTTCTGTCAGAGGGGACTCCATTTTTGTAACTGTAAACAGAGGAAAAGAAAAGCATTTTTATTAATTGTTTAAATTAATTTAAACATAAAGGCTAATATAAAACAGTTTATATTTGAATTCTTGTAAATATTCAGTTAATACATCTGAAAACATCTATACATAAGCATACATACATGTGTGTGCTACCATCAATATATTAATATATCATTTTTTATTTGATTTAATATGATCATTTTTGTAATATGCATGGCTAAGAACTTAATTTGGATAACTTTAAAAAGCAATTTTCTTGATTTTTTCTTCTTTTTTTTTCTTTTTGCACTTGGATTCCAGATTTTTAAATACACTTTATGATGGTTTTAGTATGGCTTAAATTAATATGCGTGACAGTAAAGACATTTTTAGGAAGTGCTGTCAAACAATTAATCATGATTAATCAAATATTTACATTTTGAAAAAAAAAAAAAATTGTTTGGCACACACTTCTGTTACACATCCAAACCAGCCTATGCTGCATTCAAGTTAATTTGATAGAACCCAAAAAGTTGGTAAAAGAAACCAACAGGGGGGAAAAAATCTTTACAAGATAGTTCCTGTTTTTGGGAATGTGTTTCTAAAGTGGACCGTATGATCTATAGTCAAAACATGTTTACATGTTTTCTTCGAGTAGTGAGGGAGTGAGCATTACAGCTGAGTGTTTGGCAGTAATTCAGATGTTTAGATATTTGTGGGTCTCAGGAGTCCGGAGCAGATGTCCCTGTGGAGCAGTTGCCTACACACTACATGAAGGTGTTGGTGCATCCGGTGGCCACACCAGAGCCACTCCTGGCTATCTGCTTACAGTCTGAGCCATCTGTCCTAGTGGCATTCTGCTTTGTCAAATTACTGGCGTATGCACAGGGCAGTCTGCCTCAGGTTCAGCGAGCAAACTCTGTTTGGTAGTGGCATTCATTCTAGCCCGCCATCCAATAACAGCTGCTCTATTAATAATCAGACGGAAGCATCTGCAGGGATAAGCTGCAGACCTTTTTAAGAAAGGTTCAAAGCCAGGGAGAAGCTCACCTGTTACTACTAGAGCTGTAGCTGACAGAATGGATTTTTTTTTTACTTTTTGATATTTTTAAAAATATCATGAATATTGCATAATAGAAAGCTGTGGTGTCAATACATTTCGAAATGATTTCAGTGACACAATGTACTGTGAGTTTCTATTTGTTTATAAAACCCAATAAAATGGAAAAAGTAATAAATACTTGGCATTTAAATATGAAATACTTATAAAGTATTACATAATGAAGAATACATTGTTGTTGTTTTTTCTTTTAAGGAATAAGTACGCACCATTTTGAATACTTCTCTGAAAGATTCCATTTGCATAAGCGACTAAGAGTCTTTCCTCATGATACAAATATGCTACCAGAACATTTCACAATATCCTCTCACGGGTTGGAATAATAAGGAGACTCTTTATCAATATTTTCAGAACACTACAGACTAACACAAAGTGGGTGTGTAGAAGGGAGTGTCTCAAAATGCTGCCATAGCAAAGTGCTGCAGGACTTGTAACTGAGGGGGAGGAAAAGTCCCAGAACATGCCAAACCCTCCAGTAATTTAAACAAATCTGAACTCTGCTTGGAGACAAAAAGTAGCGATTGAGAAATCCAGATGTTAATAAATGGTTCTGGTGTGTGGTATGAAACTATACTGTGTGGTCCAGGAAAAACACGTTTACTCTGCCAAAAATGTGAATTTCAGATGAAATACTATAATCCAGCAGCACCGGTCCAAGTGTTCGTTGGTTGACGTTTGGAAAACCCGAAAGTCTTGAAGCACAAGGCTTCTCCACAGGCTGGCGACTATACAAAATCACTTTTGTGAAATAAGTGGGGGTCAATCTTGGGTTGCAATGTGACACTAATGCTCCTATACCACATCAAACAAAAGAAGCAGAAGTAATCACAGACGTGAGGCACACTGCAGATTATCTAAAGCTGAACTGCAGCTCAGCGCAGACCAACATGCTTCCAGAATTTAAGGTCAAAAACAGACATAGGAAACCCTTCTCTCTCTCTCTCTTTTTTTTTTTATATTACACAACTACATGAAATTTGACCACAAGAAGTTTCTGATTGTGACTTACTTCGCTCATTCAAGCAGAGCAAATCTTGGCCAACTAATGCTTAACCTAAATGCAGTTTTAAAATGACCTTTTAAAGACTTTCTTCTCTAGCCAATAAACTCACCTCAGAGGCAATAAAATATATATGCAAAAAAATGCACAGTTAAAAAGACATGCACATAAACTAGGAAAACCCAATATGGGTTTTGTTACATGGCTGCTTTACATTTTGTAGAAAAGCACACAAAAATAACAGTTTAAATGGCGTCACTTTAAAAACTGTATAGTAAAAAAATTCAAAGAAAATTGTTTAAATGACATGCATGTAAACTAGGAAAACAATGCAGTTATTTTATATAAATAAAATTAAAAAAAAAGATGCAAAATAAATATATTAAATGGATTTGACGTAAACTAGAAAAACTAAATCTAGACATGCTATAAAAATGTTTATATACAAATAATTAAAAATGCAAACCAATTTGAACTGAGCCAGACAGCAGACAGAAGTCAATGAGAGACTTACCAGAGTGTTGATCCCTCAACAGCCAGTGGAGTAGTGAAAGAGTTGAGCAGAGCAGGGGAGAGAGAGTTCTGCTGCCTGCGCTTTCTTACTGCTGCTTGAAAAGCGAGAGCTTCTGTCGAGCGGCAGTGGAGTTTAATGGAGTCGAGAGACTACTCTCTCAGGCTGAGCTGTGTGCGAGATACGATACTGTGCCTCTTTTTGTGTAACCGACAAATTTGATCACAAAAACGCGGTTCGCGATGGGAAGGCTCTAACGTGACCCTTGACCTCAGCCTTTCTTTGCAATGCTATTTTCTTCTGAGGGCCACTTGTGCGCTCCACAATAACCCGAGTCAGAAGAAGCAGCACATTTCGACAGGGGGAGAATAATGGCATGCCTTGCTCTCAATGTGGAGCCGGTGGGGTACCATGGCAACGGGGACTAGCGTGCCTTTAGGTTACAACCCCCCCATACTACTCTACCCCCCTCCTTCAACCATATCAATAAACAGAAGATGAACTGAGCATTTAATGGGGAAGTTTATGAATAAAGACAAGAGATCATCCATTGTACACTGGGGAAAGCCAGACAGACGAGGCCCCTTGGAACTCAGAGAAGAAATATGAGTTGAAATCGCAAGGGCGAGTAGGACAGAGAATAACAGACTGGGGTCCTTGTTTCTCGGGTCCCTGCTGTGGACTGTTGGGGCATCATACATTAGAGCAGCGGAGGGCAAAAATAAGGGCAAGTGATCTTCAGACAGATGTGGAGCCCCGAGCGAACAGCAAGAGCTATAATCTGTCTTTCATTCTAGAAGATCACAGCTGTGTAGGACACACATCATCTCTTTTTCTTCTGTCTGGGCCCATCTTCAACGATATGCTAATATATTTCGCTTTTATGAATGAGCCCACTATCTAGTTGCCCCTATTTTACCAGAATAGGCTAAATAATACAGTGCCAAGTCTTAATTGGGACGTCTCCAAGCCTCATTATATGCTGCCCCCCCCGAGACTTTGTTGCCCTGGGGGCAAAGCACAGTGTAACATGACTGTTAACCAGAGAAGAACTCATCTTCTGTCACATTCAAGAGCTAAAGCAGTTTGCTTTTAAACAGGACAAAACAACATAAACGTAAGGCTTACGGAATTCCATGTTTGAAAGCGCGCAGAAAGCTCTATATGGCAAATAATCACAACGCACAGAGCTAAACCTCATAGTCATTTATTTAACAATTTCACTCCAATGCATCAATAACATGATCCACTGACTGCAATGATGCATTTCTATCATTAAATAGAAGTCAACCAGTAATCTGACTGAAATTACAGTCTTCACATTCTGGCAGAATATTGAGGAAAAAAACAGCTTTAAATCTTTATCACAACATTTGGCATCACACATTTTGCAGTATATATAAAGCACATGACATTGAACAATAAATCCACAGTTATTTAGTTTGATAAGTGAATGATATTTGGACATTTCTCATTGGTTGTGTTTTTATATGTGAATGTGTTTGTAATGTGCTGGTCTGTTGTTTTTAGTCAAAGTGTTGATTCCGTCTTTGTCCTCTCTTCTCATAAAGATACATGTTCACATAGGAAGTCAGCAGGTCATCGATTTTGTAGCCCTAGGATAAAATTTTGTTATTTTCAGATCTGAAATATTATACTTCAAATAGCAAATATCTTAGAAGATAGATAGAATACAGACACACAAACACACTACTGGCACTGTATATTGTTATAATACAATTGACTTCATATGTTTTTAATATATATAATATGGCAAAGCTGAATTAATAAGCCACCTTTACTCCAATCTTAAGCGTCAAATGATCAGAAATCATTCTAATATGCTGATTCAATATTGCAAACAGGTTTCTGCTAAATAATTTTGTAGAAAGATTCTTTAATGAAAATAATGATCATTTTATATTTATACTTCATACTTACCTCAAACTTTTAAATGGTAGTATATCATTGTTTCCACAACAATATAACTGAGCAAAATCATTGATAATAAGAAACGTTTTCTGAGCACCAAATAAGCATATCAGAAAAACTGGGAAACTGGGAAAAGCTATATCTGTGTCACTTACCAGGGAAGTTTCACACAGGATTTTGTTCCCTCTGACAAGGTTTCCTACAGTCATGTGGAAGTATGTGCTTCCACTGCACCAGTTTGCAATTTTGTTATATGGATGCACTGCCAGAATGTCCTTAAAACACAGAAGTTAAATACAATTAGTTCAACAAAAATAAAAGTAGAGACAGAATTACAATGCAGTACATGATTCATATTTTAAGTAGATATTGTACATTTACATTCAAGCTTACAGGAACGCTCATCTGAGGTGTTCTACAAATATTAAGTAGGGAAATCACATGATAAGCAGTAAAAGTGAGACAAAAAAAGTGTGTTGTTAATTGATGATACCTTAGTTTTGGGGTGAATGAAAGTGATGCCCTGTTTGCTAATGGCGATCCTCACAATGTCAGGGAAATTGGGCTCTGACGTTTGCTGTAATATCAAGAATCGTTTTTTTAATCGAGCAATTTTTTTTTTTAAGTAATATTAGCAAAGATATTATTGTTCTGCAAACTCAAATTGCTTACTTTCACATCAAAAAAGGCACAGCCAAACGTGGGCCATTTGTAGACAATCTTTAAAAAGCCAATCATTGCTTGCTCCACAGTGGTGCCAGTTTGCTTGTTGTACTCAGCAAAAATGTGCTGTTGGAAAATGGTTATAAGAAACACTTTAGAAACATAATATTATATAGTTCGGAATGCAGAGAATTGAAACTGACCTTTTTCCATTCATCAGCAGACATGGCTTTAAGCTGATCATTAGGCACCAGTTCTTTCAGCATTCTTGGAATCATGGGAAACTGCGTTTTATCATTGTCCACTTTCACCCTGAAGAGTAGAGCGCCGAGCATCACCATTTCTTCTTTGGTACAACGATGATAACCTCTCAAGTACTTGGGCAACTCCTAGATAGCGTGAGATGGAAAATTTATGAAAAATATATGGAAAATTTTCAGAACTTATTTAAAAACATGGCACAAATTGCCAGTACCTGTGGATAGTGGAAGATGAGATCCGCCTCCACATCTCTACCAGGAATAATGCCGAACCATAGTTTTCTCATAAAGAAAACCGTGTAAGACACATTCACTGGACCACCCGCTGCTTAAAACAGTATAAGCAAGAGCAGATGTTTTAAATCTGACTTAACTATGTAACAATAGTGACGTCCCAAACTTGCTCCTTTTAGGGTACATCTACACGGCGACAATTTAATAAAATGTACAGATGTCAATGTTGCCAAAACAATCCCCAGTCACAAGGAGCCACGAAAACGTTTACAAATGCTGTATTACACATGCCAGGCCAGTAGTTGGCGATGAAGCTTTTTAAAAGGGGCACCACAAGCCTGCGCATATACCTGTAGACTAAACATGATGTCAGCATTTTCACAAATTCACAATTTGTTTTAGTTTACACAGAGACGATAACAGAATGGTTTACAAAAACTTGCATTTCGAGCACCCAAAATTTCACTGTGGTGTACATGAACAGCAAAAACAGTTTTTAGCGTCTTGTAAACAACCCCTCAATCGATCTGAAGATTGAAATAAAAGTTTAAGAAATGAACAAAAACTTACCCTGATTCACTCTCTTTGCTCTCCTGGACCAGTCAGTAATCTGTCTCAGGCTGTCAAAGAAGTAGTCAGTTTCATTCAGACTCAGAACCTGACAGAAAAAAGTGCTAGATTAATATAAAGACAAAGGTTATTTTGACACTGATAACCACTGTAGACACTGAGGAGTAGCTAAAGGAGCCTATATAAATATAAATATATATATATATACACACACACATTTTTTTTTTAATTAGCTTATAAATTTAATATGTGCTGCTTTTAGTTCTTGACACTTTATTGAAATAATTGGTAATTTTTTTGTGTCTTTCTCAAACAGTTATGTTCACAATTTTTGATTTACTATAGACCTATACTGCGTAAGGGTGGCTGTGACTGAATGACGGTGATCATGTATCGGTGATCATTCTCATGTGATCAGCATTAAGCACTAATGTTTAATGTTATCAGTCAGGAAATGGGAGCCCAAAAAGCCCAAAATACGGGATGCCCCACCTAAAACAGGACGGTTGGCAACCCTACTGAGGAGGCAATGTCAATAATCAGACAAAGATTATTTTTTAAAAGATCAGACTTTCTGTAGTAAAAGAACTACTTTCTGTAGTCTAACTGCTTACTTTCATGACAGTTAAAAATAAATCATGGTCGTCGTCCAGGTACCAACCTTATCAGGAGTTTTCACAAAAAGGCTGAAACCTTCAGCTGAGGACAACATGAGTTTATTAGCAATGGTCCGGACCAGGTCTTTAATCTTGGTGTTGGATGCCACCTCAAAATTCTGACCAGAAGGGTGAGAGAGAAATTAATTGCACTACACACTTCAAGGAATAAAATTCATGACTTCATGTTTCAGATATAGATTTCATGTTTATGCAACTACTATTATTTTTACCATTTTGTATGTTATTAAGGTGCAAACTATAACCGCAGGCCTAAAAAAATAATGCTGCACTAGTGCCTCACTGGGAAGAAGAAAAAAAGCAGTGTGTTGCATTACCTCTTGAGTGTCATTTGGGAACTGAATTTTGTGGAAGATCTGGGTGCTGTTCTGCTGAATTGCATTAACCTCTACCTGGTGAGGTGGAAGCTTTCTAGGCTCCATTCTAGCACAAAAACAATGACAAATCTATCACTATCACACCAAATCAACAATGTAGTTCTCATCATCTGTGACCCAGCTTGTGGACTCATTTCAACTATAGGGCTACAGCAGTGTTTCCCAAATGTGGAAGTCTTTGAACAGTTGCAGTAGCAGATGAAGCCGCTCTAAATTCTGTACTATCCTATCACTCAGTGCTGACACTTTCCTGGCATTTGCACCAGTCTGGCAAAGGTTATAATGCTAAGAGGTGCTGCTGTGCTAATAGTGTCAAACAGTGTGTGATTTTAAAAGCACCTAGGAAAAAAAACAACATTTTGATGAATTTATATTAAATATGAAAGCATTCGTGTCAAGTCATATGCAAAGTTGTTGTAGAACAAGTAAATAAGCCAAGCTTGTTCCAGCATTGGCTGCCAATAATGTCTTTATCTAGTCGTGCTTTACAATATATATCAGTCCAGTAATAAAACACGTATGCTCAATTAATAAACATCATCAATTAATAAAGTCTGTTCATTCATTGCCTTTCTTTCTGTTGTTATACCCATAAAAACCATTTTATTTGTAATAGTAAATATTTTGGTTGAATTAAAATATGCTTATTGCATATGTTGTGAAATACCGGCCATACCTCCGAGCCCCTTGCAGTCTCTGGAGGCAGTCTGTGGCCAATGGCTCTCGTTTGCGTGTCTCAATGAAACGCAGAGCATGTTTCTGCAGAGAGTTACTGGGAGGAAAGAGACCACAGCACAACCACAGCAGCTGCCAGCCCTGCTCCACACTGTACCTGATTGAGAATGAACATTTATACATGTTAACATGCCATTATAACATAATTATTGACTTGAAATAAACATTTCTAGGCAGGAATTTTAGCTTAAAAGTTATTCAGGACCAATCTGAAAGCAACTCTGAGTGAGGAAAAGCCAAAATATTTTATCTAAGTGAGGAGGCGGGACTGACCCTATTGCTAGATATGGCAGTCTTTTGAAGACTGAGATTGATTGGTTGTCCAAGAAGGAAATAAAAGAGCTCTTTTAGCTTGTACCATTTTCTCTCTCATTCTCACACACACCCACACACTATTTATATATATATTTTCTTTATTTTTTATTTACCATGCTCTCATATTTAACGTATTTTATAGGAAACAAACAGTGACACAACAAGTTCCTGACAGTGCTGTAATTGTTTGGGTGATCACTTTTCTATAGGGGGTTGTGACAGACCCAAGCCATCACTGTTGCATAGTTGCATTTTTCAACTTGCTAAATATGTAAATTGTGAATATTTTTATTTCTGGCACTATGGCATTTCTGCGATGTTTGAGATGTTAGCGTGTCTCTAATAAGACAACATGATCTAATGTGTAGCATCTTATTAACTCACTGCCATGCAGTGTGTGCAGCACATTTCTTCTCCCTATTCGTATTTTGTCAATTTTCTCCACTGCTAAAGAAACTCTTAAAGTGTCTTAAAAGTCCTCGTCTGTACTCCTAACAATTTCTGAACTTAAAGGTTAAGATGCTTTCTGAATTACCCTTTTTCTTTCATTTTAGGAGGAAACACCTACATTTCTAAGAATTGAAAAAGAAAAGAACACTCATGGGTAAAGAGGTTAAAGGCTGCATAGTTCCCCCTCGCCGCTATTAAGGGCAACCTGACTTTGGTGCAACTACAATCCCAAAAGAAAAACTGCACAAAACTATTGAGAAACTGTGCCTCTGCCCCATTTTTGTATAAAGTTCACAAGTCATTAGGATTTCTAAAAACATTCCTCTTATTTACTGATTGCATGTGTATTAGCATTCGAATAATTGGGGTCAAATTTTATTTTTTAAATAATACTTGTATTCCACATAAATGCATTAAATTGATCAAAAGTGACAGTAAAACATTATATAATTATTTATATATATATAACGTTATTATATATTATGTAACATTATATAACGTTATTTATAAACGTACAACGTTAATAAAATATAAATAAATGACATCTTATATAGTATACTAATGCTATAAAATATTACTATTTCAAAGAAACATTGCTATTTCGAACTTCCTAATTATCGAAAAATCCTGAAAATCACATCACAGTCTAATATAAAAATAGATATTTTTTGATAAACAAATGTTAAAAGCATGTTGTAATGATTCTGAAGAATCATGTGACACTGAAGACCGAAATTCTTTTTTTTTTTTTTTTTTTACTGGATTTCTGTGGAACAAATGCAGCCTTTGTGAGCATAAGAGACTTCTTTCAAAAGCCTGAAATATTTATCAGACCCCAAACCTTTGTGGCAGTGTACAGGCATTCGATAGACAATGCAGTATTGATTTTGAGTATGTACTGCTGTTTACCGGTTGTTATTGCTGGTCATTTGTTTCATGATCTGACAGTAGATCTCATCTCTGAGCTCCTCATTTTGTGTAGGTGGGCCAAAGATCTGGTCTGTAAGTTCCAGGGGGCTCTGGACCTGTCTAGTCGGGTAGTCACCCATGTACTTCAGAATAGGTACACAATTTAGTCAAGGAATCGGCACTTTCCTGGCTCGTATCCTCCCTGGATAACCAGGTTAGCTGCTACATTTTATTTATGGATCATTGTTTATGTAACCCTACAGCAGTTGCCATGTTCTACAGCTTTATTCATCATTACATTTAGATATGTATTGTGTATATATAAGGGCTTAAATATGTGTGGCAAAGGATATCTGTGAAGGCATTGCAGGCTAGTGGGCTTAAATCTGAATTGCCCACCAGTCTCTTTAGCAGGGGTTGTCGGATGGGTTCTCTGGAGTTGACCCACAGCCTCTCAGGTGCAGCGTTCTTAGAGATCACCTGTCTGTTCACATCTTTGACGGGCTGCCTGTGACAATGAAAAAAAACAACAGGTCATTCGCATTTGCTTCTAAAACGCTTAAGAATTGAATATGTCTTATAAATAAGAGCAATAATGATGTGGTCAAACAGTTGCTGCAAATACCTGAAATATTCAACTGAAAAATCTTTTAGAGTTGAAGGAGCCACTCTTTCAGTCATGGTTCCTTTTACAGTGTTGTCTATGATAGTCTTCCTTTGATCTGGAGACAAGCTGATCAGGCTCTTAAAATACAGAAGTCATTTTGAAGTCATTAGCTACCAACACAGCTATGAAAAATATTCCATAATATATAGACCTTTTCAGATCTAAAGAACATAGAAAAGCAGGAAAACATATTCAAGTTCTCACCAGGACTTCATTTGTCGGCTTCGTGAGAGTCGGAAGAATCAAGACAGCATCTGCAGGGACTGCGCCGATTTCTCCCGTCCGCTCATTCTTACCCTTCAACCAGCCGCGAGCCACAGAAAACTCATCGTCCTTAATGAGGTAGATGAGCTCCGCCTTCTTAAAGCTGAGGAATGTTTTATCATCTTGAAAACATCCCAAACATTGTTCATTAGACAAAAACAAGTCAAATCATAGGTCCTAAACAATCAAATAACAATGTAAATTTCATCTATTTTCTCTTCTGACCTTGTCTGTTAACCTCCTGTAGGGTCGCTGCATATTGTGAACGTTGTATCAGGCCTGCTAAGAACATGGCTACCAGATCTGAGATTTCAGTGGCCATTAATGCATTCAGTGTAAAGTCTCCTTTCAGTGTCAGCAAACATACGCATTTCCTTTCTCTGGAGGATTTTTGGGAAGGTGTCACTTATATTTATTCAATTCAAAAATATCATATTATAACTATGAGAATGACAAGACAATATGATACAAGGCTGACAAATATCAACTGTTGTCCAACTCACCTGATAGCGTTGACCCCAGTGAGCTCTGGATAAGAGAGCACAAGGAGATTCTTTTCTCGTTCATCTAAGAATGTTATTCCCATTGAGTTTATGGCAAAGATGAACTTGCTCTTTGGTAGAGGAGGACCTGAATATTAAAATGACAAATTTAATCTCATTTATCACTATTATTAAGTTTTTGCTCATATTCTTCTTTGTTATTTGTGGAAATTATGTCATTTTCATGTTATGTTTTAATTATGTCAAAATGAGGGGTTGGTAGGAAGTCTCTTTTTCTCATATTTGATATTCAATTTGACAGTAACATTGTGAAATACTATTACCAGTTAAAGCGATGGTTCACCCAAAAACAAAAATTCTGTCATGAATTCCTCACCCTCGTCTCATTCCGAACTTGTAAGACCTTCGTTCATGTTCAGAACTCAAATGAAGATATTTTTGATGAAATCCGAGAGCTCTCTGACCTTGCATAGACTGCTGCATAACTACTACGTTCAAGGCCAAGAGAGATAGTAAGGACATCATTAAAATAGTCCATGCGACATCACTGGTTCAATCTTAAAATTTTGAAGCTAGAAGAATAATTTGTGTGTATATGAATGGTTTTAGGGGTTTGGAACGACATGAAGGTGAGTAGACAGAATTTTCATTTTTGGGTAAACTAACCCTTTAAAATAACTTTTTATAATTTTATAATTTATAATTTATTGTAAAATTAGAGCAGAATCTTTGCAGCAGCCATTATTCTAGTCTTCGGTGTCACATGATCATCAAAAAACATTTTAATATGCTGATTTGGAGCTCAAGAAACATTTTTTATTATTATAAATAAAAAACATGGTTGTGGAAACCATTTTTTCAATATTCTCTGATGAACAGAAAGTTCAAATAAACATGCATTCAGAGATCTTTTGTAAAAACATTTTGTAACATTTATAACTAGTTATAACATTATAGTTAAAGTATTTAAAGTACTAATTTCTTTCAAAAACCTTACTGAACCCAAATTTTGAACAGTAGTGCAATACTCATCTTAGCATGTAGTACCTACCAGATAACTTGGCAACTTCGAAAAACTTGGAGAAGAGCATTGGCCATTTTTGACGAGCATAGTCAACCACCTCTGCTTTGACTTTATCAGACTTGGTCCGAGAGTTTATTAATGGGCCCTAACATAAAGAGACAAATGCTTGTAAAATGCTTCAACATTAAAACGGGTGGAAAGCATCGAGTTTCTTTTAACATTAGCAATAATAGAAGCATCTGTACCTGCGCATGTGCTGTGTTGACCATCTGGATCCACTTTTCTTCTGACTTGGCCTCCAGTAGTTTGGAGTAAATGCAGTCCTTGACTACAGTCCTAGTGTTCTCCATACTCATGTCTGATCCAAACTGCACATAGAAGTGCTTTGCTGCAAGCGCAACAGTGTCTTCCTCCTGATACAAACACAAAGGTGAAATGCCACAGAACGACATGATGTGGTCCACTACTGTGTGATGAGATATTTAATAAATAAATAAATAAAAAAATAAAAAATTAAGTCATCATGTCTTACTATGAATAAAACAAGTCTACAATGGCACTGATAATGGGAAACTATTAAATTAGCTTGATTCTGAATTCACATTGATATAAAGTAAATAGTGAAGTAAAGACTGCTGTTTTAATCAGCACAATACTGTATATGAAAGTTCACTGAATGCCCCTTTAAAAACTTCGAAATGACTGCCAAAATTAAAATTGTGCAAATAAATACATTACACGAATACATAAAGACATAGCCCTCCCACAATGGAAAGTCTGTCATCATTTACTATCCCCCAAGTCAAACCTGTTTGACCCACTTTCTTCTGTGGAACACAAATAAAGGTGTTTTGAAGAATGTTGGTAACGGTTTCAGGTCCTATTGACTTCCTTAGCATTTTCCTCTTGAGTCAATAAATCTATTGAAGTCAATGGGACCCAAAACTGGTTGACTAAATTCTTTAAAATACCTTATAATATGTTCTACAGAAGTTGTGAACGATGACAGAATTGTATTTTTTGGGGGGTGAACTGATACTAAAATTGGTCTTAAGCATACCTTTCCACACTGGTATTCTCCAGATTTCAGGCCTCTGATGACCTGTCTGTAGATAATGTCTGTGCTGACGTTATCCTGGCTGCAGTCATGCCAAGGTGTGAAGATCTCTTTACGGAAGAAGAGACGCCAAGGGGCATGTTGCTCCTGCCCACCCTTCCTCTTCACTTCCTGCTCACACTGAGAGATGGCATCCATCAAATGTTCACGGCCACTACCTAGGGACCACACCTAAAAATAGGGAGCACAATACCATGTCTTAAACTCTGATAACACTGAAAATCTGACTCAATCTTAATTAGTGTGAGGGCTTCATACCTTGTCATATAAAGCTATGTAGAGTGAGAAGCCAAATGTGTCCTGAAGTTTGACTTTCTGTGAGAGCACCTGGCAGACCTCTTTAGATGTGGAAGCAGAATCTACGGGCAAACTGATAGTCCTGCCATCCATCATAGTTATTAAGATACCAATGGGTTTCTTGGACTTTGTGGCCTGTGATTTAACAGTGAGGGGATGAAGTATAATTTCAAATGTATGCTAGATGTAACAGAAGTCATAACTTTTGATGAGCTGCCCATCATTATGACGATCTTCAGAAGTGTTTCATTTAATCTAAATGGGCAGTAGCAATGGAGACACTGGACCACACATGATCCATCTCCAGAAAGCATTATTTACAATCTTTTCCTTTTCATTTTAAACAGCAGGAAAACTGATTCCTTGCCCAACTGATTTTATTTTTTGACTCTCGATTTTGAAAAGCTATGGCAAGTTGTTCAGTCCAAAAACACTGCATTTGTCAGTGGGGCATAACTGTCTCTACCTGGAGCTCCAGCCAGCTGGGAGGCTCTCCACGCACTCCATTGGCAACAGTGCGCCTCAGTCGGTCGGCACAGTAAGGCGCGTAACCCACAGGACCAAAACGAAGAAAACTTTGCAGGTACTGTGAAGAGATGAGACAAAACACTCAGGACTACGTAATATAGAGACAATTTCAAAAGCATCACTTCATAAGGAAATACTGAAATCATGCATCAAAGTGTTTATTAAGAAAACCTGTCCTTTATTCACCTTGATGAAGCGCTCGGTAGGAGGAAAAATGCCCAAACAGATGCACAAGAGGATCCAGCCACGGAAAAAGCTACCACGGTTTGAGTTCTCTTGGAGCTGCTTGCAGATCTGGCAGTAGATTTCATCCCTAACGATGAAAGATATTAAAGATTTAGAAGCAGAAAGATCTATCCACTAAGCAATATATTACTTTTATAGGTTTTAAATAATAACAACCTGAGGTCACGTCTGACAATGCCATATCCGACAATGATATGCAACTTTTCAAGAGATGTCATTGGCCGATCCAGGGTAAGTCCGTCTGCATTCATTTCATCTTCTTCAGTAATAGTCTGCACAGTGGATTGTTTGGGAACTTCAGTCCCATCCTCTGCCTTTACATGAAAAGTTAATGGGATTATTAAAATCATAAATCATTCATCTGTTTGTTGCATTTAAGATAAGTTGTAATAATAGGCTAATGCATTAGCTTCAAAAACTTGTTTCATACACGTAAAAGGTTCTTAAAAATGTATTCATGTTAAGCCCCATGTAGGTCTGTTTTATTGGTTTTCTCTTTTCTTCCCACCCTCAACACACACTTTTCCAATGTTCTCCACGCCCATTTTTATGACCCTTTAAATAAGATTTGTAACAAAAAATCCGCAATAAACAAGTTAATTCTGCCATGATATTTTCAGGGATGATAGACAAGATGTTATTTAGTATGGTAATAAAAACCAAATTTGAACAAGAAATTTGCAACATTTATGCGTCTCACCTCTTCTGAAATAACAGATGGTTTTCTACTGGTTCTTCTGTTGGGTTGAGGCCCCTCAGCAACTGTGGAGGTCTTTCTGTTTCGGGACATAATGTCAGTGAAAGTTGAAGTCTTTCTGTTTCTCGGACCCTGCTCTGGGATGGCAGATAGTTTGCGGCTTGGAAAACCATCATCTTTTTTGTTTCGGGCCAGTATGTCTGTAAAAGTTGAAGATTTTCTGTTGCGGGTAGCGTCTTCTGGAACTGTACTGAGTTTCCTGTTCGGAGAGTTTCTTGTATTTCTCATTCTCTGAAATAATAAGACATCAGCACTTTCAGGAAAGGGTGCATTCCAAAAAAAACTGCAGGATTATTTTTTTTTTTTTTCCCAATTTGCTAAAAGACCTGCATTGCTGGTCTTCCAGCATGTCCAAGCTGGTTTTTAGCTGGTCAGCCAGCTAGTCTGACCCATGTAAAATATGTAATAAAAAGGAGCTTCCTCACCTGGTCAAGGCCCACCATATGACTGAGACGTCTATCCTGTCTGGAGGCCACATCTTGCTGAAGAGAGCCTTCCACAAAGGCTGGTCCACTTCTGGAAACCCCCAGAGCCTTTGGTTCAGGAAGATCACCCATAAATCTCAAGATCATCCACCAAACTGTTAGTGAAGCCTGTGTAGAAGAAAAGAAGTGCAGTAGTAAGCACGTATTGTTAATGTGACACATCAGAAGCATTTAATTAACCAAACAAAAGACGGTAAATGTCAAAAGTGGCTTTACCAGGACATCATTCTCGTCCTCATGGTAGAGCAGAGGCTGACGTAATCTCTGGCGAATGTGTGTAGGTGTGGCAGCACCCTGGAAGTACATGGATGCAAACTTGGAGAACGAGTACTCATCCAAATCATCATAGTCTTCTTCTGGAATCTCCATATTTGGAGCATCATCCAGATCCACCTCTTCAAGCACCGCTCGCTTTCCCTCAAAGTCCTAAAACCACAACATTTCCAGTCAGTTTTTGGTTTTAATGTTATTGTTTACCCAACATTAACATTATGCTTTTTTTGAGAAGTTCTCTCACCTCAAAGCCCACAGGTGCCTGGCCCTCCTGTCCAGCAACCATACTAGGCAAGAATCCAAAGATATCATCCACCATTTCCTGGTCTGTGATGGATTCAAACTGTTTAGCTGCCTCTCTTTCTTTTTTCTGCCGCAGAATTTCATCAAGCCTCCTTTGCCTCTCTAGAGCAGCCACTTCTTCTGCTCTACGTTCCTGAAGTGAGAGGAAAGCCTGCAAACACCAGAGACAGCGACACATATGAATATAACATGTAGCCTGATATATTTAGCAAACTCTTCTAAACCTGGTGATTCTACCCATCAGAAAACTAAACTTCCTACATCTCTCTTTATCTTTTTGACAGCTTTTCTGGCTAAAGTTCCTCTGGTGTAAGCCTGCAGGAGGATCACTGCTGCTCTCTTTCGTTTCCACTCCTTCCTGGTCAGGTAGCCACGAGTCTGAGCCTGAAGCAAAACAGTTGCTTGCCGCTTTTGCTTATACCGCCAGGCCATCTGACGAGAGCGTACTTGAGCTCGCAGACGGGCAAAACCCAGCTGGACCTACAGAAAGACAAGTGATACTCTACATGTATGTACATGTTATGACTATCAACATTTAGAATTTGTTAGTCAGGAGTTAGAGGACAACATACCACTCTGTAAAGTTTTCTGACTTTGTGTCCTCGCCAGGTTTTCTGTATGGTCACAGCAGCTCTTCTCTTTCTCAGAAAGACTTTCCTGCAAGGAAACACAAGGGCAACTAATAAACCAATGTGTGAAAACTTTACAAATGTGGGAGATTGTCTTCAGTCTTTTACCTGTGTTTATATCCTCTCAGGACTCTCTGAATAAGAAGTGCCTTCTCGTTGAGAGCCTTGTCTCGTGCCAGTTCCAAAACGGTATCATGGAAATCCTGATGCAAATAAGTATCACGTTAGAACAGATCTACTAAAGCATGTTATAACAGTACCAGAAAAATTCACCTAAGTACCTTCAGAAACACTTTAGTCTTGCCGATCTTCCAGTCCTCTTTAGGCAGAATGTTGTTACAAATGCTTTCACAGCATTTCTTGGAACTCTCCTTTAAGATTACAGACAATAGTAATATTAATTAAAGCAGTTATGCAAAAAAGTACTTTATGCTTTTAATTAGAATTGTTTTACAAATTTTCCATCTAAAAATATCGAAACAAGAATTTACTTAAGCATACTTAGGCCTAATTCAGAATTCATATGAAGAATTCATTTGCATTTATGTTTTTAAAAAGCATGTTTTTTTTTACTATGTTGTGTTTTTATTGTTTTATTTTGGTAGTTGGCAGGTTTTTTAGTTTTTTTAACCTAGTAAAATCATCTGCAGTTTGATTAAGATTAACTGGAATGCACAATGAAAAAATATGATTTTTAGGTATTGTTAAAATCAGTTTTTGCAAATCAACAGGAACACCACATAAAATGATCTTACTACCAAAACACTAAACAACACAAGAATGGTCTATAATTTTTTTTTAAACCAATAATAGGGCTTTCTTTGCCTCTCTGCTCTTTATGTGCTTTATTTGTGTTTGTGGACATGTCTTTTCAGAGGGTTGAGAATGTGGTTTTTGTTGGCTATTGATGTAGCTGCTCTAATTTAGACTAACTGTGTCAAACATAAGCAAAATGGCTAAAGTCGCATAGATAACCTTCACAACCTGTTCCAGTGTATGTTACAGAAACCACTGCAACATTGAATTAACGTCAAACAACACAGCAGCATCTCTTACAGTTTTGGGGTCACAAACACTGGACTTGAGCAGCACACGATAGCGCTCTAGAAACTCCTCAAATGTGTGACGAATGGGATAGCCAGCCTTCCTAATGCGGATAGTCTCCATCATTCCCGAATAACGAAGTTGACGGATACACAGTTCCCTGTCAAAGAGCTAAAACAAAAATGGAAAAGTGGGTCACTGATAGAAAAGTGAGTCAACAGATGGAGAAAATAAGCTGAACTTACCATAGGCTTCTTGAAGTCATTGGGTTTAATACAGCGAATGAAGAAAGGCTGACAAGCAGTTAGAGTCTTCATTAAAGAGTCCAGGGACTGACGAAACTGCCCACATAATGTAGGCACACGTTTCTTTGAGTCGGTTGATTGCTAAAGGAATAGCAAATGAAAGGTAAAGAAAATTATAATCCCTTTATCAGGTTGAATCACACATGTTTGTACACTTCTCGCCTCTCGCTGGTTTTAACATACCCGGAGTGAGCTTTTTGGGGTGACGATAGTGTGGTTGGAACTAGTTTTTGCCTCTGTGGTAATGAGCTCATTGTGAAATATCTGCTTTAGGAGCTTATTAGATGATGTGTGTATGAGCTGGATGACATCATTGCTCAGAGTATCTCTGTTCTTCTCAAGGAAACCTATATGGACAGTAAATTTCATTTTAGATATTTTTAAAGCCAAAAACTAAAATAAAAGTACATTGTGAGGAACTCTGATAGCCTGCATTACCTTTGCAGTCATAGTAGACAGCTCCAGCAAAATGCTGGATTCCAAACTGTGAGTCGTGATTATTTTTGGGGGGCATGTAGATTTCCCCCTTCCCATGAACCTGATTCATTTTAAGCAGCATTGTAGCATCTGTGCCCTGGAGAAAATTACAATTGGTCATAACATGTATATAAATATTTATAGACTGCAATTGCAGTTTTGAGATATCAGTAGTCACAGCATGATTTTGAATTGTCGAAGAAAGCCTGTATTGTAAATGAAAGCGAATATATTTTAGAACCTTAGGGAAGAGACTCTCTTCATCAATAAGAGCGAGAACGTTGAGAGGCTTTATGGCCAGAACATCAAGCGTACGCTGGTTGTCATTAAATTCAATGTTGTTCCAGACGATGTCTTCACGGATGTATTCCTGTTGTTCAAGCTTGAAGACGTGTTTTACGAAGAACTGCTGAAGCTGCTCATTGGCAAAGTTGATGCAGAGCTGTTCAAAACTGCAGGAATCACAGACAAGTTCAAGATATTTAACCTCCAAATAATAATCCTGTGATCATTACCCACCCTCACGTAGATCCAAACCATCTGAATTTTTGAAGAATATCCTGGATGGATGGATGAAAGTGCAGTGATGTGCTACATTACAGCCCTAAAATTGGTTGGGCATTAACAGCATCAAACGTCATTGGTTCTCGCTAACTTGTGACCAATTGTCAGTAACATTTCAAACTTCACGTGACACATGTAAAGGTTAAACCACTTTATATTATATATTATATATATATATATATATATATGACGTTTTTAACCTAAGAGCTTTTAACCTAAGAGTCTCCATTCATTTTCATTAAAAAGGAAAAGAGAGGGTTAGATATTGTTTAAAAATCCATTTTTTGTGTGTTCCACAGAAGTGTTGCGTATGAGACAAACCTGTTGTTGTTGAAGTTTTCAAAGCCGAAAATGTCCAACAAACCAATCGAAAGTCGGACGTGTTTGGGGTCTTCAGGAGGCGGTTTATAAATGGCACTGTTGATTTTCTCCACAATCCACAGAAACAGCCTTCCATAGATGGCCTACATACATAGAGAAGATGAGAACTCTGTATTGGAGTATATTAGACCTGACATGAAACTACATTCAGTTGCACAACCTTTACAAAGGCATTTCTGCCATCCACTGCTTGAGCTGTGGTCAGAGGTTTAGACACACTCTCCCTGTTGGTCATCAAAGAGCGCTGTGTCAAGCTCACATCCAGAGCATTTGGGGCCACCTGCGAAAAAAAAACAAAAAAAAAACATCAGATCTACGGGCTTGATCTTGCTGCTTGCAGACAAAACTGGTTTCTAATATATATATATATATATATATATATATATAAATATATCTTTAATTACCTCTAATAACTGTGCAGTCATTTTGAAATGTGCAGAGGAGAGAACATCACAGCTCTCAAGGTTGTTCATAATGGTTTCTTAAATATTGGAAATAGAAATAAAGATCAAATAAGCATTCCCTTAAAAATATCTGAAGGTTTTGCTCCAGTTGATGTCTCTTTATTATTACTCACCTTCAAAGTCTACATTCCCCATGTGTAGGATGGCTGCAAGAAGCTTGTTAATTTCCCATGTGTCATTCTCTGTAAATGTCAGGATCTTCATTGCTGAACGGAAGCTGGCGTACTCTTTTATGTCATCACGTCCTTCACAAGTAGTGCACTGACCCTATAAGCCAACGTTTAATCTAATGATTTTCCTCTACAACAATACTGAAAGATTTTTCAAATATCTTCTATCTTTTTGTTGCACAATTATCACTTTGACGTCCATGTATCCTACCTGTCCATTCTCAATCTAGAAAGACTTTGTTGTAATAAATGTAAATACACATAGAAAGTGGGAGCATAGAGTTTAGTACCATGGTGAGATAGTTGTATTCTGCAGCATGTCCCAAAGACAGGATCTTCTTTTGGTCAGGAGGCATCCCCATGAGCATACAGTAAAAGATGTGGTAGTTCCTTTCTTGTGAGGCCTGTGCCAAAAAATATAGCATTATGTATTTGGAAAATAAGCAATAATTTTAATAACTTGCCCTGAAAGATGTGACATTGTACCGTCTAATAATCAGGATGGTTTACCTGCTGACAAACACGTGATTTCTCCAGAAGGTACTGTTCAAAGCGGGCCCCCTCGATTGCTCCGTTTTTATTGAAGTGGATGTCAATATATTTTCCAAAGCGGCTGGAGTTGTCATTGCGGATGGTTTTTGCATTACCAAAAGCTATGGAATAACTTGATGTTATTTAAATGTTATTTATTTGATGTTATTTGTAACTGAAGTGCGTATGTAAGGAACTGTTGATTGATGCATGATTCTTTATAAATATCTTTACCTTCTAAGATAGGGTTGGATTCTAGAATCTGCTGCTCAATCCAGGAGCGCTGCCCACTCACTGCCGCAAGAAACTGCAGCATTAGTTTGGTACTCTCTGTTTTTCCTGCTCCAGATTCCCCACTGACAAACACAACACATATAGATGCTCTCAGAGCACATCAAACAGATAACGCTAACAGAATGTAAGACAGATGTTGGAGTTTAGGGTAGGGTAGGGTAGTCTGGGTGTTTGTACAGCTGCCTATTACACATAAAACTCACAATTTATAGACCAATACTGCTATGAACTGAAACTCTATAATGAATATTCTGTTCTTTTCAAAACCTTCAAACTAGAGCATAGAGGACTAGAGCATTCAAAAAAGCAAAAATAAAAATAAGAGTTATAAAATATGGTTGAAATATAAAGAAAGATAAAATTAGGTGGTTATTTATTGATAGTATTTGCATCCATTGATGCTTTAAAATAGATTACACAATGGTGTAGTCATGTGTTAAATCAAGTTCAGGATCGAGGAAGTCAGATAGGTTTGCAATGACATGAGTAAACTTTCAGATTTTTGTACAAAACTACAAAATGTCAGTTTCATCTAAGTATGAATGACTAAATGAGACTAAAAATGGCTGACCATTATTTCAAAATGTGAACTAAACCATTAACATAAATAAATTGTGAAATTAAGATTAAAAAAAAAAAAAAAAAAGTTAAATGGGTTCGCAACTCAGAAAATCCCAATCCTAACCCCAACAAAATACCAGTTTCTCCCAAGTACGAATAACTGAAAGACCTAATGATGCAGCACTGGTCTTTGCGGTTCCGTCGCATGTTGAAGAAACAGCTGTCTGCGATGGCAAAGACATGTGGGGGGAGATCACCCAACCGCCGGTCTGTGTACAGCTCCACCTGCTCTGGAGTGTAGATTGGCAGCAGTTGGTAAGGGTTCACTGCCACCAGAATCGACCCTGTGTATGTCTGTCAAAACAAACAAAGCAAAAAATTGTTTCAAGGTCTTTAAAAAAGATTACAGGAAGCCCTTGCGATTAAAATCTGTTGAGCTCTTGTAGCTGGATACATTTATATTGAGATCTACAATATGGAATTGCACAGTGCATAAACATTACAGCTGGACTACAGGGCGGAACGCTGGATTTACTGTATTATAGGTATGTCAATGTTGTATAACAATACGATCCGCTCAGCAAACTTGGAACTGGCTGTTTCAATAGAAACCAATTTGATATTAAAAAGGAAGTGCAAAGAAGAGTTGGTGAAATGAGTGGACAATTTATTCCCTATATTGGTCATTTTAGAAATGAAAGATATTTAAAATACTACTTGCAATGTAGTATTTTAAATATTGTATTTAAAGGTATACCTGTAAATCTAAAGCGGCAGTTTGAAACTCACATAGATTGTTCCTTCCTTGTAGCGCACTAGAAGGTTCCGTAACAGTCCGGCCTCATTTAGGTCACCCAGCCTTATCATGTCATCCACACCGTTCACAGAGGTGGGATGCATGGGCTTCAGGGAGTTGTCCTTCTTAATCTTGTGCTCCTGGAAATCATGCCATGGAGGATATCAGCTACACTTCTACAGTCGAAAGCAGCAGTAAACTAGGACCGCTAGCATTTATATTACCTTTCCCTCATCGTCGATGAGCTGAAGTTGCCCAGTGTTTGAAAGTCTGACTTCAGCTCCGATCTGGACCCCATCACTGCAGTCCACCCACACATAGTCTCCCTAAAATGGATGATTGATATTTTAAATTAACCCGTTAAGATTAATACGGTGTATGCTAAATAAAGACAAGGGAACTGAAGATAGTATACCATAATGCATCCTAACTTGGGAGCACCATGGTATAATTACAGTAATCATGCTATTCCGTTTTATTTATACATACATATATCAAACAATCGTGGTACAGGTACCATCAGCTATGTGTGTTTCTATACTTTGATATTTGCTCAACCCTAAACTAAAGGACTAACCATAATTAGATAAATCTGTGGCATTATATGTCCAGGTTTACGCATTAAATACAGATCAACCACGTATTTGTTGAACTCTAGGTCCTAAATTACAGGCCTGGAAACTGCATGTATATTTACTGAATACAATTTTGATCATTAATTATTAAAAATTTAAATTAACCTAGAATAAAAAATATCATTGTAACGCCTCAGTAATTTCCTTATCCAGATACTCTAATTTACCTTCCTTAAAACCACCATGACTGAGTCCTTTTGTCCTCCAGCCTGAATAACAGAACAAAGTATACACTTTAGAAGCAAATATCGCCAAGAAAAATTCATTAGTGGAGATTATGAACAAAGGTAAAATGGCGTCTAACATACACATTACCTAAAGAATACAATAGTTTTGTCTATTGACGTATACCAAAACAACCAAACTAAACCACTGAAATCATAAGAAACCCAATTTGATCTACCTTTACTGGTGGATATTTGATAAAGTCTCCTGAACTCTGAGTATTTTTTTTTGTCTCTCTTCTTTGAAGCCAGAACAGATCCCTACAGAGTGAGTGTTCAGTCAAAAGAAACGACCTCAGGTGCCAGCTCAGGAACAACAGGTGTTTATGATACTTTGACTTTGCACCCTGACTAACACATCCATAATGATAAACACAAGGAAGCTCGGTACTCTAAATAGGAACAAAAAGAAAACGCTGTTATTATTAGAGGATGGTACGCGTACCACAAAACGCTTTAGAGGATATTAAGATAAATAAAGTTCCAAGATAAAGCCTTTTCCAGTAAATGCTAGTAAAATTGCAACAGAAAGCCAGTGTGAACCTGCACAGACACACAAGTGATGTAAAGATCTTAATCGAAGACAGATTAAGAAATAAATACAATATTATTAATCAGAACATTTTCAGTTTTACATAATGCGTTGCACTTTTTAACAGTAAAGTCTTAAACCTTTGGACCCGCGTGACAACATACAGAGGGATGAGATCTGATCATAAGAGGGCAATCATGTTGTAAATAGCATAGTGTCATAGTTACCCAGGGTGGAGCCATTCTGGAAAGTCATATTTCCATCGGGCAATACTAAACTTCATTGGACGAACTCTGAGATTAGAGGTTATGTGGTGTGGTGTTTTTAGGTCACAGGCAGTTTATAAAATTATTTCAACAGGAGTCAATAGAATGAACCAAAGATAAAGTACAAATGATGTATGAATGTATGAATATGGTAATATTCTTTTCACACATTGAAGGTCATTGATGTGTTATACATTGTAGGAAATACTAATAACAAAATTCATATAATACTAAGCTATTTTTAAGATCAACATCAACTCTAGTAATATCCTTAATTTAATGTAATTTATAAAGACTACTTAGTAATTTTTAAATGATTAAATTGATAGACATTTTGCTGCTATCTTCACAATATTAAAAACAAATTTGATCAATAGTGAAAAAGCAGGCCAGATTTCCTGCTGCATCTGCATGTTTCATTGGTTCCGTAAAAAAAAAAAAAAAAAAAAAAGATCAACTTCCTGCAAATCAAATTGAACTTCATGGCGCTGATGAGGTTAATGTGCTCAATCACATTAAGGTGAATGATTTTGATTCCCTGGGAAAGCAAGAAATAATAAAATGAATTTTGAAAGTATTCAAAATCTAAAATCTTTCTTCTTAAGTTCTTTAATTTACTTCTTGTGAAGTGCATTTAGTAGCAAATGTCCTTACTAAAGATTCTTTGTAAATATATCCAGTTTTACTGCAGTAGTACATCGAGTAGACACCGAAAAATAAATGGGAAGGGGGACTTTTTTTACAAAACAGCCAAATTATTATTCAAAACCAGAACATTATATCTGTAAAACAGCACAGAAAAAAGACTCAAGTGAAAATCACGTCACTTCCATTAAGAACAGTTTTCTTACATTAAAACATAAAACAATCCACACACTCTTAAAATATAAATTCACATAATTATACTGATTCTTTCAAGTACACATTACACTGCTTTGTACTATCATCAGTCACCATAGCGCTTGAATGTTTACAGTGATAAAAAAAAAAAAAAACTAGAAGGGTTAGAGAGCATCTTATCTGGTTAGTACAAGACCATTATATTTCCATTGTGGACTTTCTGGTTAATCTGGAAGAGATTAACACACACACACAAAAAATATATCCCACAGTTTCACCCAAGTTACAAGGCACCAAAACATGGAAAGCCAACACACTCCGGTTAATGTGTGCAGGGTGTACTTGGTGTGATTTAAAAGAAATACAAAAGTTACATCTAGCAAATACGACCATTTTGATCTTTAAAGTCCCTTTCAGAAAAAGCATTGCCTCTACAACGAAAAAAAAAAAAAAACGAGACGACAGAATGTTTCTTCTAAAATGAAATACTTAAGGGAAAAACAAAAAGCAATGGTTAACCAGGCTGCCTTATACCCAATGGACAGTCTGACAGTCCACAGTAAGCAGCAGTTCCTGTAAAAACAGTTGGATGGTTTACAACCGTCTTTCTCTCTCTTTGAGACTGTAAAAGTAAGTAGATGATTGTGCACAGCAACCTGATAAACCATGACAGGTCCAGCTTTTGAAGAGCGTTTCTGTGTTCGACTATGCTGACGGACAAAGATTAAGACCATGGACTGGCATCTATGCCCGCTCCTTGCGCTTTAATTTGGAGCTCTTCTTGGGAGTTCCGTTCTTGTTGAGCAGCTTCAGGACTCTGTCCTTATGGTCCAGTACTTTCATCATGGTGTCGCGAGCTTCAGCCACCTGATCCATCACAAGCTTGCAGCGCTGCATGTTGCCCTGGGCAGAGACAGGTCAAAAGGTCATGGACGTGTGTGTGTATTTTAATATACACACAAGTCAATTTTTTTAATCAAATTTAGGATTGTTAGGAAAACAAAACTGTGTTCCATGTGCTACATGTGACAATTCTTTGATACTTTTGGTATTAAAAAAAAAAAAAAAAAAAGAATGATGCTGGTCAGTGGTCACCACTTAAATAAATGAGCTAAAGCGTTACAATTTTACAAACGCTCTTCTTTTGTGGTCTGAAGGATATAAGAGTGTGTACAGTTAGAACAAGACCAGGGTGAGTAAATGATGGCTTCATTTTAAGATTTGAAAAAATAATTATTGAATGACATTATGAATATTCTTATATTTAACATTTAAAGACACTCCTATGTTCGGTTGTATTTTGTTTTCAGTCTTACAAAAATGTATGAATGCATGAGAGGAAGTGTACATTTTTGTTGCTAAATCCAAATTTCTTGGGTGGGTTGGTATGAAATTTCCTCAACAACAAAAATCGCAACAGCACAATGCATAGGACTAATTTCATTTCGCGCTGCTTTGTCATTTAGTGACTTGTTTCCTTTGTGTGGTGCTAATTTCGTCTTCTTGTGGCTTGTTTCTGCTGTGTTTTACTCATTTTCATTTTGTTGCAGCTTATTTCTGTTGTGTTGTGCTGGTTTTGTTGTGTTGCAGCTTGTTTCTTTTTTGTTGTGGAGATTATGTTGTGTTGTGTAACACTCCTGAGAAACTAACTTGTATGAGCTCATTGATGCGGTGCAGGTCATCGTCAGCTCCAGCTCTCTTCTTTGGGATGAGGCCTTCCTGCAGGGTGGTCAGCCGGCTGTACACGTCATGCTCCAAGTTAGTCTGTGAAGTGAAGAAAGGATTTTATTAAAATGTTACATATATACAGCATTAACTGCATCAATAACAGTCTGTTTGTGTAATATAACACAGTAAATCTCTAATTTAGCCACTGGCGAGATTTCTGGTTGAAATGACACCATCAGCTATGGAACCCACCAGCTGTAGCAGCTGTGCGGCACACAGGTGCACTTTCCAGCCCTGAGCTCGACATGCTACTCCTCTCTGATTGGCCATGTCTTGAAGGCTTCCTTTCTTCTCCTCTGAGGAGACAGCAGTGAGATGGTTTTGATTCGTATAATATGACCATATTCAATACTTTAACCATACTTTTAAAAAAGCAATCAAAAGCTGAGCAAGCAGACAATGTCCAAATTTACATACCTTTGACTCTGATGTCACTGTACCTCTGGAAGTGGTGATAGGCAGCCTTCCATGGGTTACGGTATTGGCGCAAAAGAGTAAGAGGAGGTCTGGGGCGGACAGGTACATAACGAACACCATCCTCATCTGCAATAATACAACCAATGTTACAAGTGAACAGGTGGTACACTCGTTTTGGGAGGTATTACAAATTTACTTTGCTGACTAATATCAAATAGAATTTTAAAAAAGATATTATATATACACATGGATAATCTTACCAACATATTCCCTAGGTGGAGACTCATGTCTTTCAGGTCTGTTTCCTGGAGCTCGGCTGCTAGCTCTCTCTTCGTCTGTGCTATTGGTTTCCACCATCTCCGTCTCCTCAGTGGAGATCACATGCTGCTGTTTGCGGGGTTTCTTTCTTGGAGAGGCACCAGGCAGGAGGTCTCCGGGTTGAGTAGATATGGCCAGGGTGGAGGCCTGGGAGGAGAGAGATGGAGCTGGACCTGTTGAGGAAGGAACCATGGGCACTGCAAAAAAAGAAAACTGATCAAAAATATTGTAATTTCACAATTACTCTTCCTTTATATTTAGCGTTTTAAAATAATCTGATCAGCGCAATAAATAAATGGCATTTTAGGTAATTTATGCAAAAATCATCAGGTTTGTTTGATGGACATACAGTACGTGAAAAGCAGCAGGAATGGTAAAATAGCCAATGTGATAAGGTCAGTTGTTTCTAGCTCTCATAACTGTATAAGAATGTGTAGACTCCTGTTTTGACAAGCACTCCTACCTGCTTGTGAAGTGTCCATTGGTTCAGATTCCTGTTTCACCTTAATCTCTGGAAGGGTGGAGCTCAGGGCAGCAGTGCTGGTGGCCGCTGGCTGGGTGGGAGAAGCCACTGCATTGGCCATGGAGGCTGGCACAGGGGGAGTGACAGCCATGGCTGCAGGCAGGGCTGAAAGAACGGCAGTGGGCTGAGAAGGAGGTGTTGGAGCTGGTGGAGCCAGAAGGGTGGGAATGGCCTGTGAGTGATGTTGGGCAGGAGTGGACAGCCCCTGCTGCTCACCTCCGTGACCCGGAAGAGCCTCCACGGTTGCCATGACTGGGGGCGCCATTGCAACATGAACATCAGATTTGGGCTTTACTCTAATTACAGACAGAGCGGAAACACATTACACATATCTGCATACATAAAACCAGGCAATCAGATAACATGCACTGTTAACAGGGTTCCCACATTTGATTTTTCCATCGATCACACCCTATTTCTTGTCATTTTTTTAAGAAATGCTGCAGAACTGAACTACGAGGAAATTTCGATGTCTGTTCCATATCCTTGCTTGGACACTATAAAAGGGTTTAGTATAGTGTGGAGAGATTAGAAGATTAAAGCTGCAGTCCAGTTTTTTGCCTCTTTGTTGCCATCTCTGTTTAAAATCTGCAAGTGTAGTTATTTGCAGAATTATTATTCTGTGTAATTATTGTGTCCAGCTCCTCAGTGCGGATGAATCTTAATGTTTTGAGGAGGTGTATGTGTGGCTGTACATTGAAATCACAGACTCTAGTCTTAAAAGTATGACCAAAATCAAAATTTTCACCAGATTGAAGACTGCCACTCTTGTTCTGACGAACTGAGGAAAAAGGCATTAACAGCTCAAAAACCATACAAAGTACTGTTATACATTGTTCTGAAACTGTTAATGTTATAAACATTAGCAAATGCATGATTAAGGGTATATAGTGTGTATTGGCATTACATGTAGATTTTAATTTCCCGTTCCAATCCCCCCTGTCCCTCTACCACTTCCTGTCAGTTCTGATCTATCATATCTAATACACCAAAGAAATTCTTTCAACCCAAAAAGCAGAATTATTCTTCCTCAGAACTGATTTACTTTAAAAAATAAAAAAAACATACTATTCCACTAGGGGTGAACCTGACTATGGATTTTCAGTCGAATCGGAATTTACGAATCATGCCAATAGTCGAATCGTATGTTTGGGGGCGGGGCAAAATAAGAGTCATGTCAGTCATGGACAGTCGTCATTACTGATGTTAACAGACGCAAACAGAGTAAATAATGTTTTATGTTTCAATTAAAAGACACATTAAACATCATCGGAACCTTAAGAATTCACAACATTTTTGTTGCTCTCATTATAACGCTATATATATGACAATAGTTATTATATATGATGTTCTGCATTCCTGTTCTGAGCGTGCTGAAGATGATCAGTAGAATGAAGCATGATAGCAAGATTTTAGTGGCATTTAATTTATCTCATAAAGAATATGCATCTTTATTTATACAGCATAATGTTGATATTACGACTTGTAGGCTCTGATTGAACACCGTGGACGTGTTCTTCGTGCAACAACATGCAGAAACACGACAGCTAAACTAAAAAAAAAAAAAAAAAATCACAGCGTTCTACCAGTAATTAATAGTGTTCTCATTATAATGTTATGCATATGATAGTCCCAGTCATAATTATTGCTGCTTTTCATTGTTTATCCTGCTTGAGCTATGCGCGATAAAGATAAGGGCTTCACAGTATAACCAAATCTTATATGACATAAATAATACACACAATATACATAAATCCGCTGAAATGTTTTGAAATCACTTGTACCCTGCATGATCGAAACAGTCCAGTCTTTCTGCCTCAATTTGAGTCTCATTTAAGATTTAAATCCCTGCCACCAAGATGCATCTCTGTCGGTCACGGATTATGGAAAATGAAACTGTATTTAAATCTATAGGTTAAAACATTAAATAAAGCTTCTTTCTTTTCAGATTCTTACTTGCAGCATTATTTTAATAGGCTGTATATTGGAGAAAACCTGTAGTTACACGTGAAATCAGACATTGAGCACCCCCATAGAGTCGAAAGGTATTATCATAACACCCCATGAACTGTGAGTCGAATCAGGCTCCTCGAATCGAACTGTCGACTACTCAAGGACACCCCTAAATTCCACATGAGCTACCTGTAATCAGATTCACATTTAAAACTGGAATTCAATCTAATTTTAGTCACATGTGTTTCATAAACATAACAATTTCCTTATTACAATCAAAATGATAGATTTAATTATCCCAGCTGCTGTGAGAAAAGGCTAGAAGCAATCCATACGTGCAATATAGCCTACGAGCCAGGACGTCTTTATGTTTACAGATATGACGTTAAGTCAACATGCTCGAATTGCATGTAAAAACCAGTACCATTTAAACTAGAAAAAATAATTATTATAAGCGTACCGTTGTGAACCAGGCTAAAGTAAGGCGATAGCTTTGACCACTGGCTAGTTATTTACTTCCTTGATTTCCAAATCATTTTTTTCTCTCCGTTTCTCTCTGGCTCCTAAACGTCAATCAAATGAACAGAGGGCGGGCTTAGAGTCGTGACATAGATGCTAGGTGCCGAATTTTAGACTGTAGTTTTTAGCTAGTGAAATCTAAAATGACAGAAGACATGGAGATACGTTCGGTTCACATTTTGGATGCAGGTAATGTTATGGCCCTACCCCCTGACTGGTTTTGGGAAAAGCGATCAGTAACTGACAGGTCAGTGTCTCCTTTCTTTTCTAGTCCTTGCCAGTCCAGGCTAATGGACTGCAGCTTTAATTAAAAAGTGGGGGGAAAATATACAGGTAAGCATTTTTTTTATTTTTTTATAGAGGCAAAAGAATGCTTGTTTGCGAAGACAAAGCTTTTTAATAAAAAAAAAAATGAATCATTAACAATAAGACCATAACATGCATTTGGAAAATAAACAGAGTGAATGTTCATTCTCAGGCCTGGAAATCACACTCACCTAGGACTGTGGGAACCCTGTGTTAGGAACATTGTCTTTGTGCTATTTCTATTAGGATAGCAAAGGATTTTCAGGCAGGGCTTACCCCGCTGGGCGAGGGGATCCCGAGAGCCTTATCCCACTATCCACTCGGCCAGCGTTATGCTCACTTGGCTGTGCTGGGATCAGACTTTTACGCACTGCCCTAGAAATACACCCCAAAAGCGGTCTTATACTATTTTTTCAACATCTCTGTTTTTAAAGATGCAAACACATGATACTGGGTTACTTCTCAGGATGCCAGTAATAAGGAAGTGAATGAATGAAACTGTTCAAACATGATGGATTGTTTGGCCCCTCAGTAGTTATCATGCTATAAATACATAAGCTATGAAACAGTAATACAGGCTGTGGAAGTAAAAAGCTGACTCACCCCTCGTTCACAGGTTTTTTACGAAGGATGCTAGGTCGGGGGGAGGAGACAAGTGTGGGTGCACCTGTAGCCGCCCCCTGGGGGTGTGTCTGCACCATCGTATTGACAGGCTGTGTGCCACTAAAAGGGCTCCCGATTGGATTAGTGACAAAAGCAGGAGTTTCAGCCAAAACGACACCTGTGCAACAAAACAGATTTCACAAAGCACAGTGAGCTAATAAAAAAATAAATTCCTTTTAGAAAATCCATTTTTATTTTTGGATTTAAAAGATTAATTCGAGATTTGAGAGGAATGTGCAAAACTTACCTGGTGGTTTCGCTTCTGACTGTGGCTGTTGTGTGGTGACTGGAGCCTGCTGTACGCTCTGGGTGCTGATTGGTGCGGTGGCATGCAGCCCCTGAACTCCTATTGGTGCAGGTTGAATGCCCTGAGCAGTCATAGAGGCTGGCTGGATGTTCTGAGTGCTGATCTGAGCAGATTGCAGTCCGATGCGATCCACTGCCATGAGCTGCATGGGGTTCAAGTGCACAGTGGTGGCCACACCAACACCTGCCTGAGCAGGTAGAGCTGAGCTCTGAGCTGGAGCCGTGACTGAGAAATAAAGCACAGAGTCTTGGTTGAAGGTCTAAGACACACTTATGGCCTGTTTACACCTGGTCACTACATGCATTTTCGCTAATCGAATATCTATTTGATTTGTTAAAACGTTTCCATTTACACTTAGCTACATAATTGTGTCTTTGCAAAATGGATATAACTCCAATCTTAAATTCCCACACTATATGTAAAGTTCTGTTAGATTTCTCTGTCGTTGGTCGATTTAATGGCTCGCCATATGTATTAGATTTCTCTGAATACATAAAATAAGTAAGCTTGATCCGAGTTCAGGGGAAAAGAGTTTATTCAAGAAGGTCAGTAGGGTAGCATAGCTGTCTCCTGAGAGTTTAACCCAAGTACTGTGTGTGTGACCAGGTCTTATACCCTGACATTAAAGGGCAACCAAATGCTATCAGGACATCCTCACAGTAGACATTGTTTCATTGTATGGATATTTGAATAATGAGGTGCAGTTACAATGTAACATCAGATGTTGATTTAGTCTAGGGAATACACAATCTTTCAGTTCACGTCAATGAAACCAACAGATGAGCGCTGCATTTTAAGATCAAAGACCGAAATTGGAGAAAGTGCAGTGTCAAAACTGTAAAAATAAGTTAGTCGTACTACTATTAATGAAGAAGACTGTATGTTAAATGAAACTGGCCTGTGGTTCACTGTAATTCCCCTACATAAGTATCTGCGTCTTTCAGTTTCATTTGCGGCAGTTTGAAGGTCGGCTTTTTGAACAGATACTTAACTGATAATCTGCGGCGATACGCGTCATACGTAGCAAGGGTATATTTGTAGCAATAAGCATTATTTTATTCAAATGATAAATTTTTCTTTAATGTCAAAAAAAAAAAAAAAACAATGGAAAGTTTATTTATTTATCTTAAGATGATGTATAAATCTCAATTTTTAATGGTTTTGTGGTCAAGGGTCACATATAGCCTGTAACACACACACGTTTATTATTTTAAAGGAACACTCCCCTTTATTAAAAATAGGCTCATTTTCCATATCCCCTAAAAAAAAAAAAAAAGTTGAGTTTTACCATTTTTGAATCCATTTAACTTATTTCTGGGTCTGACGGCAGCACTTTTAGCTTAGCTTAGCATAGATCGTTGAATCTGATTAGACCATTAGAGTTTTGATCATTTTCCTATTTAAAGTTTGACTCTTCTGTAGTAACATTATGTACTAAATCAAGGAACTTTGCTGACGTACCATGGTTGCAGCAATGCAGTGATATTACGCTGGGGACTGTTTTCAGAGGCTGCATAATATCAGTGCACCTGCAATTTTTGAGCGAGATGGTAACGGTCTAATCCGATTCAATGATGTATGTTAAGCTACAGCAAAAAATACTACCGCCAGTCATGAGTCATCACCTGACCTTTTCACAGTCAGCTATCCAAATCAAGAGTAATCGTGTGAAGTGACCAGGTGTAAACAGGCCCTTAGGTATTAGGATAGAGGTTATGGTATGTTGTGTTTACCTGGGTAAGGGCGGATGGTGGAGACCGAGCTGGTAATGGGGGTGTAGGTATGGGTCAGAGGATACGGGGATGAGGGGTATGTAGGTAAGAAGTACTGAAACTGCACTGGAACTGACGGCCTACAGAAGAACATAAACTGTTAACATGACATAAGCTTCATGACACAATTCACTGATAATTGATAACTGATTGCTTTGGTTTAGTTTAATTAATTCAGGGGTGCCCAATCTTGCTCCTGGAGGTACTGCAGGAATGGACACCACTGATTTTAGATCAATTGCCAGAGCTTACCAATCACAAGAAGTGTTTTAAGAGTAGTTTCACCTGTTATCGCTGCGTGCCTCCATGGTGACAGGATTTGGAGAGGAGCGATGACCTGGGATGGGAATTAAGTTGGTTCTGTCCCCTGGGTACTCTGGCTGGATGCGTGGGGAAGTGTGGGCAATCGGTTGAGGAACCACTTTAGCTGGAGAGGACAGAAACATTATGAACGAAAAAGAAGAGTGAGTTCTCAACCTAAATCTAAACAAACTAAAGACCCAACCATCAAACAAACTATCAACTATGAATTTTTAAATCCGCATCCTTTTTGCTGTCTCACTACAATAATTGACTAGGGCTGCCCCCTAATAGTCAACCAAACATTAGTCAATAAGAAAAGGTTTGGTAGACCAAATTTGGATTGATTTGCATCACCGATTATAACGGATTCTAATGACTTTTGTCACACTGCTCACATCTGGTGTAAACACAGGGTTACATTTAACATTCTTTCTCTGCACTAAAACTTAAACCTTTTTCTGATTTGATTCAGAATCTTTAATCAAAGAGTAGCAATTATCTTGAATGGGTTGTGCTTACCGACAGGGATGGCAGAGGTGGTCACAGCTGTCGCATGGGAAGAGTGAGAGGCCATTGTCATGGTGACAATAGTGCTACTGGTCATTTGAGTATGGGGTGAAGAGCCTGTTTTGGGGTACACAGAGTTTACATAAAGTTATGAACTGCATGTAAATGTCTTGTCTATGTAAATAACCTTTGGGGAAAAAAGTAACCTGTAGTGGTGGCTGATGAAGCAGTGTTGGTAGCTAAGATAGGAGCCACAGTGGCGGCAGCAACCGGGGTCACAGTGTTGAAAATTGGCTTCTGCAGAAAAAAAAAAAAAAAACCTCAAAGTTCATAAATAAATAAAAGGATGAATGTTTGCGGCAGTGTGTTTAAAGACCATTAAAAGAATGAAAGTTAGTGGCATTGTGTTGAAACAAGAACGCCATAACCCTCTAATGTAAAAGCACTGAATACCCTGCTAAAATACAATCTGAATATGCAGAACTAACTGATTTTATAAATATTTCAAGACTTGAGAGATTTGAAAATAGAGACCATGGACCTCCAAGTGGCCAACAAGAGGGAATAATGCTAGTTTTAAAAGAAACGTACAAAATGCGTTATTTAGGGAGAGTTTAGATATTAATTCAAATTTGTAATAATTATAACTATTGGAACTGACAGTGCACGCAACATGGTTGCCGCAATTCGTCTTACACGCTATGAACACATGAACTGTGTTGCTCACATGCTGAAAAGAGGTGTCACAGTGAGGCTTTGGTCAAGGCGGCGTGGCAGTGCGTAGCAGGAGTAGAGCAAAAGCATCAGTGCTGTGCGCGATAGTTTTGGCGCCGAGTCTATTTTTGCTGCGCCGCTTACGCTGAATTAAAGTGACAGTGCGTTGTTCTTGATCTAAATTCAGGTGTAGTTGCAAATAGTGATTAATCCTGATTATTCCACTGAAAATCCTGATTAATTTGATTCAAAATTCCAATCATTTGACAGCCATAAATAATAATAATTCTATGCATTTTTCAAACAAAAAAAGCGTAACATTTTAATTTAAGGTGTCCTTGTTACACACATTACATGTACTCAGTGTTGCCAAATCTATTTAAAACTGTTGCCACAGGATGTCTACGAGTGACCCCAATAACATGATATTCAGCCCGTGGAATGCAACTTTTATCAGTGGAATCAAAAATGTTTTATTCTCCCCCCGAATGAAACTGGGTGGATTTTGCTGTGAAACCCTGGCAACCCTATATGTATTTACTATCATAATAACAATTATGCATAATTACATGCAAGAAACCTAAGCTGAACTGTAATCATATAGTATGTATATGTAGTTAATAAATATTAGTACTTAAATGTATAATAACACTGTAACAAAGAAACCTTTAAGTGTAATTAAAAATACACAAAAAAGAAAAATGATAATGAGTCCTTGGCTTTAAAAAGCTTAAAAACCCTTTTTTTCCAAAACAACTTGATCTATCGGTATATAGTAGAACTAACCTGTGTGACGGTGTGAGGTGGCTGGGCCTTCTGGGCTCCAATAGCTGGGTGAGAGGGAAGAGTGATGCGCGTGGCAGTGTCCCGGGGAGTAGGGGGACGCTGGATGTTGATGGTGGTTGGTGGAGGGTGAATAGTTACTGGTCGCCTAAAAATGCACATTCAAAATTACTGGAATAACACCAAACATTATTTTGACAGTATAATGATATCATCCGTTAAAAGAGCAAAGAGTTACAATAATTTACCCATGAACCATCTCTGCAGCATGTGTGACAGGGGTGTTGATGACTGGAGACTGGGTTCTAGCAGCTGGGATGGGAGCCACCATAGCAGGCAGAACAGCAGTCGAGGTGGTCACTAAAGGTCGAGACTGTGAATATAGAAGCTGTGGATGAATATGAAGAATTTCTATGAACTAAAGAAAGATGTTGCAGATATATGAACCAGAGTTTTTGAAAATTCATTTAAGAAATGTGCAAACAAGCAGCCAATCTACTAAACAACAGGACCTGCTTCTGCATGTGCTTTAATGGCTTACATGTGAGCCTGGACAATAAAACCAGTCGTAAGTGTTAATTTTCTGAAATTAATATCTATACATGATCTGAAAGCTGAATAAACAAACTTCTCATTGATGCATGATTTGGATGGATATGGCAATATTTGACCGAGATACAACTATATGAAAATCTGGAACCTGAGGGTACAGAAAAATCGAAATGCTGAGAAACTCACCTTTAAAGTTGTCCAAGTGAAAATCTTATCAATGCATATTACTAATCAAAAATGAAGTTTTAATATATTTTTTTCGGTAGGAAATTGACTAAATACCTTCATGAAACATGATCTTTACTTTCTATCCTAATACAATGCATTTTTGGCTATTGCTACAAATACACCCCAGCGACTTTTGTGGTCCAGGGTCACATATATGGTTTTCTCTGATGTATTGAATGTATGTATTATTTGAGCATTGCAAAATCTTGTTATTAAAGGAGTCATATGTTGATGCAAAAAATAACATTATTTGATGTAAAAAAAAAAAACCAAAAAAACAAATGCACCTATTCTGGAACACATCGATTTTTACAAAACTTGTTCTGAAAAGCGAGGTATGATCTGATTGGGCAACTATCCAAATATTGTTCAAATACCTCAAGTGTGTGATGGAAATGTAATGCCCCTTACAAGAAGTCATGACTTCTTTCTTTGTGTTAACTTTTGCGTGGTTTTTATGCAAATCTTCTAACACAGCAAATTAGATTTGTGGGGGCATGTTTAAATGAGGCATTTTAGGAGAGCCTTTAATCCCTTTGGGGTTGGTTCTTTAGTCTTGCAACTTAAAAATCACATTACCATTTAACATATCTAACTAAATACGTAAATGCAAAATTCCATATGCATTTTCTTATATAGTTATAACAAAAATTGTGAATAAAAATATACTTTTTTTTTATACTTATCCAATATGAATCCATGCACAACTGGAAAAGTCACAGTGGCCTATGGATATGTTAGTGGACACTGGGGGGGCCACAGAGTCAAAAAGGTCAAGGCTGTAAACATGACATTTACTTTAAGTTCTGTTTAGATCTGAGCAGACTGTTGTGTCTAGTTGTATCTGATCAGTAAGTTGCGAAGCCTCTGCACCTGAATAGGCTGATGTATAATGTGCTGCACAGCTGCAGGTTGGCTAGGGCCTGTGTTTCCTCCTCCGGCTGGTCTGAGAACAGTAGGGCCTTTAGTGCTGGACATGACAGCTGCAGCAGCTGCGCCTGAAACACCAAACACAAGCCCAAATATTTTATTATTACAGTAGTTTACAGTTCTTGTCAAACAAACACACCAGAAAATTTATCTTCATCACATAAAGGTGTCATTTACAGCATCAAACTGTGCCAAAAAATAGCATCTGGAATCTATTGAGCATGAAGCTACTTGTGACAATTACACAATTCAACACAGAAATGTGAATTAAAGCCTAATTTTACAGATGTTTAAATGGAAAATTTATTAAATGTAATAGAGTAGCTAACTACTGTGAAAGGATCAAACCCAGTGTGCAAATACACAACAGGTCATATACTTGTTTACCATGTATTTTGTATACTGTAAGGTTAAAATTGACATTTCCTATAAACTTAGAGCTCAAATCAGATTGGTTGATTGGAATGTTGTTCCAGGACCAACAAAGACATTGCACTTGTTGAAATCACAGTCCCCCTGCTAGATTCTAGAAACAACTGAAAATGAGCAAGTGAGATTTTAAATAACAAAAGACATTATTTTACAAAATTCTATCATCATGTCCCCATATTTGTGCATTACGGACTTTCTCCTGAAGAATACAAAAGATATTTTGACCACTGGTAACCAAGTTTTTCTGACCATGACTTCCATTTCACATTAACTAAATACATAAATAAACACCAAGACATTTCTTTTAAATGTAATTTCCAAAATATTTTCTTTTGTGTTCTACAAAAAAAGTAACTAATACAGGTTTGAAATGATAAGACAAGAAGTAAATCATGAACCAAGCACCATCTGAAGTGAACTATCCCTTTATGGAGCCAGTTTTGAATGAATTAAGATACTGACCTCTGGGCAGATGGGAGGTGTAAGTGTGGGGAGGAGCAGGAGATGCAATCTGCAGCGCAGGTGCACTGCCCCTGAAGATCTGCACGTTAGTGGCCATTAGCTGATGCAGGTTACTCTGTCCCTGGAGAAACATTATTTAATCGCAAAATGCCTGTTGCAATAAGCACACTGTGTGTAATCTAAACCTGTCCAGAAGTATTTCTGGTTGTGATAGTGCCCATACCTGCTGACCGCTGATGGTAGCCACTGGAATAGAGGCTGGAGCAATGCTGCTCTCAAGGGGAACTGTGATATGTCCAGACACTTTGGCTGGAACAGGTATATGACCTTGGCTAACGGCCGGAGCAGGTGCTATAAGACGACTGGCCATAGGTGACTTCAGGGCAGCCTGGAGAATTAACAAAAAATAAATAAATAATTTGCAGGTTTAAGTTGCCTAAAACCTAAAGTGAATCATAGTGATTGTGTGTTTGTGTGCGTATATGTGGTACGGAAAGTATTTAGACCCCCTTAAATTTTTTAACTCTTTGTTATATTGCAGCCATTTGCTAAAATCATTTACGGACAGCTCTTGGAAGGGTTCTGGTCATCACAAACGTCTTCCATTTAAGGATTATGGAGGCCACTATGCTCTTAGGAACCTTAAGTGCACCAGACATTTTTTGTAACCTTGGCCAGATCTGTGCCTTGCCACATTTCTGTCTCTGAGCTCTTCAGGCAGTTCCTTTGACCTCATGATTCTCATTTGCTCTGACATGCATTGTGAGCTGTAAGGTCTTATATAGACTGGTGTGTGGCTTTCCTAATCAAGTCAAGTCAGTATAATCAAACACAGCTGGACTCAAATGAAGGTGTAGATCTCAAGGATGATCAGAGGAAATGGACAGCACCTGAGTTAAATACATCATTGTCACAGCAAAGGGTCTGATTACTTAGGACCATGTTATATTTTACTTTTTCTTTTTTAATAAATATCCAAAAATGTCAACAATTCTGTGAATATGGGGTGCTGTGTGTGCATAAATGAGGAAAAAAATTATTTTAGCAAATGGCTGCAATATAACAGAGAGTGAAAAATTTAAAGGGGTCTTTCAGTACCCAATTTATATATACACATACATACATGTACACACATTTACATGCATATGTACTAGTGATGTAACAGTATTGTAAATACCGTTGTACCGATATATCACATTTTTTCAATAACACCATGGTCGCATGACTCGATAAAACGATAGGTCTTCTGAGAAAAGTTTACTTGGAGAAAGGAGAGAACGGGAGGTAGTGGGAACCAGGGCCGGATTGACATGGCCAGGGGCCCCAAGGATACAGGTTGCTGTAGGCCTTCTAATTAATTAATCATTTTTTTGTTATTAAAATTGAAGTTCCTGTTTCAAAGTTTACAGATAGATGGCTAGTGTGTGTGCCAATGATATGTTCAGTGTTCATGTAAACTGTTTAATAAACACTTCTGGCACTTTTTTTGAGCCTCTTAATTAGTTTTGTTTTTTGTGTAAATGATTCAATAAATACCGTACCGTGCCAGTCATACTAATATATATATATATATATATATATATATATTGAGAGAGAGAGAGATTTAGTTATAAATAGTAGTAAAATAACTTTTGATGGTACTGATCATTACAAATAGGCACACAACATTTTACCAAAATCACAAGAGCAAAGAAAGTGAAATGGTGTTACCTTCACTGATCCCTCACTGATACTGGACTGCTGACCCTGTAGTAGTTGGACTGATGGGGCGGCCACAGTCACAGGAGGGCTGGGCTGGATAGGCACATGCTGGGGCAGAGCAGGAGGCTGACCTAGAGCTTGAACCTGTGGGTAGGGCCTGACCACCACAGTCTCCTGCTTATCCTCACGGAACGATGCTATTCCACCTGCACTGCCACTGCTACTGCCAGGCGGAGGATCCTGAGAGTGATCCACCTCACGGCTGCTGTCCTCACTGCCTACTGCAACACATTAGTTATAAGTAATGGTAAATATTATAATGTAAAACACAACTATTATTTTTCTTCATTTAAAAAAAAATATATTTTACAGTGAAACACGACAATACCTGTACAGCCCTACAAGCAACCACAGCAAACATGAATTTATTTATTTTATTTTATATATTTATTAATCACAAATGCAATTTTGTTCAGAAAAAACTTGTAGCTTCTTGTAGCAAGGGGGTTTGATCCAAAAGCATTAGTTAATAGTTTTTGCTATGATATCAACCACAGGTATTTTGATAGTGACGAGCTTATCTGTTTCAGATAACCAGGACACCTACCTGCTTGTGTGCCTACGACGCTGCTGTCAGTAGATGTTTGACCCGCTCCAGCTCCAGAAGGAGGCAGTGCAGCTCTGGGAAACTGCTGAGAACTCATCTTACCTCTGTTATCTGTCAGAAAAGCCCAACAGTTTTAATATCTTGATGTAATAAAGTGCAAGGACAAATATCACTATAAAAAAAGATCTTCGGAGTGTGCTTCTGAGCAGAAGTGTGAAACCCTGCTTCTGGCCACTGCATGTGCGGCAGAGTTTACTTTCACTATAACGTTACTCTTAGCTGTACTTTTCAAGGAACCCCCGAGATTTAAAATACATGATTATGACTCGTCTAACTAGGGCTGGATGTAAAATGCACGACGGTGGCACTATTCAGGAGTAACGCAGTGTTTGAGACTGCAGCTCTGGAGTTCAGTATGGCACATGTATGATAGTAGCTCACGTTCAGACGCGGAGCACAACAATTATTTGCAAACAAAGCACATGAGCGAACAAAACCAGCGGCAAAATAGGATCGGTGTATTGCACAGAACACACACTGCTCTTCATTTGCTCTCTTTTACCAAGTAACAGTTACGTTAATATTCGCTAACACTTCAAACAGTGTTATTAAGGCGCGATAGGCAATAGCTGATGACGATACCAATCACTTTTGGAGCATTAATGTATACTTTATTAAAACGGAGCCGTTTACACTAGTAAATCATACAAACAGTCAACAAGCTATGATAAAATAATAGATGTATTAGATCGAAACAGAGACGTTATTGCTGGTTGACAAAAGCTAACGTAAACCTATTTATAAAGTACAGGTTATCTGTAGGAAGTATGTGGGTTCTTGCATGACATCAATATGGAAATGTAGTACAATTACAAATAAGACCTATGAAGAAAACATAAGAAATATTGTAAATACTACCGTGTGTCTCTCTCTGAAGCTATTCCCCCTCCATAGTGTGAACACTGCATCAACCGAAAAACACGAAATGGCGGACCGGCGCAAACTATTTCAAAATAAAACCCCCGTTTGCGCAAAAGGGACTTAATTATTGTATTTTCCTGTATTTTTTAATCTTAATTCTAAGAAAAAAAGAGTTATGTTCTAGTATGTGTGTGTGAGTGTATGTATGGGTGATACTTTTATATGCGTGTACAAACAAAGATGTAGACATCATTAACACAATTCCACGACAAAAAATAAATAAATAAAAACATATTAAAATAAATAATCTATAGCCTGAAGTTAGATAAGAAAATAAGTATACATAATGAAACTTAAGTAAATGAATAAATAAAACATTGTTGACTGTTGACATTGTTAAAGTAGATTTTATAATTTAATTTTTCAAATTATCTCCTTTTGTATTCATTAGGCAATAGCCAATATAGCTTTTTTTTCTCTTTCTCTTTCATGTAAATAAAGGCTTTTTTTTTTTTTTTGCACAATCTCCATATATTATGTTTATAGAAATTAATATATTATTTTGCGTGTACAGACGTTGAAGTAAACCAAATATACTCTTTATTACCATACCTTCGCATATTCCAATTAATACATCTTCCATTTGTTGAGTCTGATAAAAAGTATTGCTATGAGTAGGCCTAATGTTATGAGTACATGGCCACAAAGACAACATTTTTTCTGGGTAATTTTACATCGGAAAGTAGACTTCTAAGGGAGAACCTGTCCCTGCTGCCTCCTCCAAAGAAGCTCCTGCTCCTGGCCAGGTCCCCTGATGGAGCCCCTGTTCTGGCCAGGATCCCCGAGGAAGCACCTGTGATCACTGCGCCCCCTGAGGGAGCCCCTTCTCTGGCCAGGTTCCCTAATGAAGCCCCTGCTCTGGCCAGGACCCCTGAGAGACCACCTGTGCTCACTGTGTCCCCCGAGGAAACATCTCCTGTACCTAATCCAGCTAGGGCCGCTCTGAGGAGAAAATTAACCATACCTCCAAATATGAGGCTGTTTCTGACACGCAAAATTTTTTTAACACCTTTGCCCTTGAGGCCTCCAAAGGGACCACCTCCATCAGCCAGGGCCCCAAAAGGAGTACCTGCTCCCACTGCGTCCCATCAGGAAGCACCTGCTACAGTCTGGTCCTCCGAAGGAAAACCTTTTCCGGTGAGGTCTTCTAAGGGAGCACCTGTCCCTGCTGCCTCCTCCAAGGAAGCTCCTGCTCCAGCCAGGTCCCCTGATGGAGCCCCTGTTCTGACCAGGACCCCTAATGAAGCCCCTGCTCTGACCAGGACTCCTAAGAGGCCACCTGTGCTCACTGTGTCGCCCGAGGAAACATCTCCTGCACCTAATCCAGCTAGGGCCGCTCTGAGGAGAAAATTAAACCATACCTCCAAATATGAAGCTGTATCTGACACGGGAAAAAATGTTAACACCTTTGCCCTTGAGGCCTCCAAAGGGACCACCTCCATCAGCCAGGGCCCCAAAAGGAGTACCTGCTCCCACTGCGTCCCATCAGTGTTCCCAATGTGTTCCGGGAGCCAGAGCGCCTGACATCTTGGCAAATTTGAAAGTGCTGGCTAATGCTAAATGTAGATTCA
>JAUMHP010000048.1:8553773-8581005 GCA_032361065.1 Enteromius trimaculatus | reverse complement strand
CCTAGATGAGCTCCGTGGACAGATCGCCGGATCCAGATGCACACACACACACACACTATAAGTTCTTACACAATCTAACATATAGTTGGGTTATTTACCTATTTTATTGATTCACATTAGTATATATATGTACATATAATTTAATATATATTAATTATAAATAACTTAAATTATAATATAAATTACCTAATAAAACCACATTATACTGTACGAATGTTGAAAAATACACGTTTTATTTATATAAATATGCAAACAATACTTTTTAATAATAAAAATTAGTTTCCAGTCGAGTTTATTCTCCAAAACACTATACGTTACACCGAATAAACGTACAACTTTGTTTAAAACATAAAGTTTAGTAAAAATAAAACTGTTGCTCCAAACCAACAGATATGCCCTGTGTTGTTCAGTGAGATTTTTTCTTGCAATAGGGGATTAAACATTTTATTCTAGAGCAAATGGCATCACAAAATATGATAAATCAGGTGGCACATATAACTTTTATAGCAGAGTAACTAGATTTAGGAACCATTTAAAGGTCCATGTTTTTATTCTATTATTTAGAAAGGCATTTTATGCTGTCCACTAGATGGCACAACTAAACTGAATGATCAACAGCTCAAGTCCTGGACAAGTAAACAGCGCAGATAGCAATTAGTACAGTCATTAAAATGTAACAGTAAATTACCTTCGTGATATTTCACAATTAATGGGGTTGTCGTAAAAATGTCAAAACATTACAGGGTACATAAAGCATTACATATTTTGCAATTGCTAAACAAAGACATGAAAGACATTTTATTTTAGTCTCGCTGCTCCTATAACCTCTGTTTTGATTTGGAGTATGTTTTTTCCTGACCTTGGAGTATCAGCAGGACAGTGTCAATCTACAAATATCTCTATATTCTAAAAAATATCTCAAGTTGATTGGTGATAGAAATTTGGAGCAGACAAACAAATGCTTTGGGTTTCCTGTCTGGTCCAAGTCCAGGAAAATTCCAAGAGATTTTCAGAATAAAGCCATGCTAGTCATTCTCGATTCATTTAATTCCTGAAAAGACTTACAAACAGCATCACACACTCTACTCTTCTGTTTGATTTTCTCTAAATTATTAACTTTACCCTCAGGATATTACCAAACAAACAACATATATTTTATATGCAGCCAGAGTCAATATGTGCTGATATTTTGTTTATAACTAAGTCTGATTTTAGGCATCATTTCTTTCAACAAAAGGGGGTCATGGTCTATATCAAGAGGGCTCTGTTAATCTCTTGAAACAGATACTCTTTCCCTAAATGTCTTTAATTGCTTATAATATGATTGATCGTCATTAAACAGACTTCAAGATTTATTCAAAATTGCAACAGGACATGTTCTTGCTGTTTGGATACATGACTTACCAAAGAAAAATAAAAAAGGCATTGTTAATCTGTTATGATTGCTCAAAAAACCTACATTAAACAATTCACTTATGGATAACTACAGACCGATCTCTCTCCTTCCATTTATAGCGAAAACGCTTGAACGAGTCGTCTCTAACCAAGTATCACTATTTCTCACACAGAACAGCTTGTTGGATGCTAACCAGTCAGGGTTCAGGAGTGGCCACTCGACTGAAACTGCATTATTGTCAGTCACCGAAGCCTTGCAGGTCGCAAAAGCCAACTCCAGATCATCAGTACTCGTTCTGCTAGATCTTTCTACTGCTTTTGACACGGTAAATCATCAGATCCTCCTGTCCAGACTCTCATCACTGGGTATCACAGGGATTCCACTTCGCTGGTTTGAATCCTATCTCACAGATAGATCTTTCAGAGTGGCTTGGAGTGGGAAGGTATCCAAAACACATTGTCTGGTGACTGGGGTTCCTCAGGGATCAGTTCTTGGACCCCTCCTCTTCTCCATATACACCACTTTTCTGGGGCCCATCATACAGGCACACAGCTTCTCTTACCACTGCTATGCTGATGGCACACAGCTCTATCTTTCATTTCAACCAGACGATCCAACGGTAGCTGCTCGGATCTCCGGAGTGGATAAAAAAACATCATCTACAGCTCAACCTGGCAAAAACTGAGCTCCTCATTTTCCCTGCAACTCCAACTCTACAGCATGATTTCACCATCCATTTAGATTCATTAACTATTACCCCATCAAGTTCAGCCAGAAATCTTGGTGTTATCTTTGATGACCGCCTCTTCTTCAAAGACCATATTGCGAAAACTGCCCGATCTTGCAGGTTTGCCCTACACAACATTAGAAATATCAGGCCCTTTCTTACAGAGCAGGCAACACAACTTCTTATCCAGGCCCTGGTCATCTCCAGGCTGGAGTACTGCAATGCTCTTATAGCCGGTCTTCCCTCATGTACTTTCAAATCTCTACAAATGATCCAGAACGCAGCAGCACGACTGGTCTTCAACGAGCCCAAAAGGGCCCATGTCACACCTCTCTTCATCTCCCTGCACTGGCTCCAAATTGAAGCTCGCATTAAATTCAAGGCACTGATGCTTGCATATGGAACAATAACCGACTCAGCTCCCGCTTACCTCAACTCACTGCTACCAATCTACACTCCCTCCAGAACTCTGAGATCTGCCAGTGAGCGACACCTCATTGTACCATCACAAAGCGGCACAAAATCTCTTTCCAGAACATTCTCTTACACGGTTCCTGGCTGGTGGAATGATCTTCCCATTGCTATCCGACTCCCTTACAACCTTCAAACGACTTCTGAAAACCCATCTCTTTCAACACTATTTGACATCATAAAAAAAAATACAAAATTAACCCTACTCTTTCTTTCCCTTTTTAGTCTGCACTTATTTGAAGATTGCCTGTTGTTCGGTACTATGAGCACTTCCTAAGTTGTTTTTCCCTCTGTATGACTAATTGCTTGTTGTTTCCCCACCTGTAAATCGCTTTGGATAAAAGCGTCTGCTAAATGAATAAATGTAAATGATTACAGAACCCAACAACACAAATTGTGGTTGTGGTAAATTTCAACAAAAATATGAAGAAAAGTTCTGTATTTTAAATTAACAGTTACTTTCTGCTAATAAAACCATTTGTCTCCTTTGAATAAGCAAATGCCCAGGATGGAGTTTAGGAGGTATAACTGACTGTTTTAGATCTGAAAAGACCTCAGTGCATGGAGAACAATCCCACGGCTTTAGCTTCATGTTACTAGCACACATATGGGGCATTACATCACAGGATACCCAGGATGTTTGGAAACACTGCTGTACTCTCATATGCGCCAAAACAATTTTCCTGGATGAGTGAGAGGCTATTTCTGTCAGTCAAGTATAAGGTGTTTCTTGCAAATGCTCAGGCATGTGTCGGGACTATATTTGGATCATTAGAATCTCCTCTTAATCTAACAAGTCTTATCATTTAGCTAGTTTGATTGGAGCATTGACTTGGTCGCTGTTCTGTGTGCAGTCTCTGGATTTTTCCATGAATGGCTTCACTTAAAGCTACAGCATACTAGCAGGAAATGAGAGGTGACGGATGCCGGGTGTTTTCTTGTGTTGTGCTTTTACTAGTTGTATTTAAGCAACTATGAATGAATTATTATCTAAGCTCCTGCTGGTATTGCTTAAAGTCTTTCTTTTGCATAATACTTGATTGCATGTTAAAAATCCAATAAGATCCTGCACAATAAACAGTCAACGTTCATGACTTCGTTTGCTCTGTTAGTATCAAAGGTGAAAGTACTGTATTTACGAATTAAATACAATCTTCTAACCCGGAGGCCTGGAGAGGGTAGAAATCACAACCTAAAATGTGCCAGCATTAGATGAGGACAGGTTATGCATTACACATGCTAGAGTGCAAACATTCCAGAGGTTATGCAAGAATAAAATAGCTTATTTCATGACAGGTTTGAAACATACACAAACCCCAGACGAAAACAGACTATGTCCAATCTTAGAAAGCAGATTTAGTAGGGATCCATAAATGCGCTGCCAAGAGAAATTATAATTGAGCTCTGTGTTTCTCATCTGTTTACCCTGGAAAAGTATTCAGAATCAATGTGGATAATATCGCTCTCAATCTTTGTTTCTATGTTTGTTTTTTAGTTTAGAAATGTAGATAATTTTGGCAGGTGCAGAAAACAAGACAGAAGAATGTGTGACCATATTTTGTTTTCTCTGGTAGTCCATTTCAGTCAATAATGTTTTTTTTAAATGTATTTTTTTTTTATTACAATGACACAATATTTTTTGGTGGCACTGACTGCACATCCTGATTTTGCTGAGTTAGGCGTGTTCCTGGTTTAACATATTTTGTTGAGCCTGGAAGAACATTTTATTCCAAAATTTTAGTTTTGACCATATCTATATGCCTAACCCTACCCATGAGTAATGCCTAAAATCAGAGGAAATGATAGATGACTGACTGATGTACGAGCACCAAACACTGATTGTAAGCCTAAACTTCACAAAAACTATAAACTGGTTCTGCAAATCTCATTGGCTAATCACAATGTTGTTCTAGTGTCAACAAAGATGTTGACCCATGGACACGTCGAACACAGCAAAATCAGATTCTGCGGCACGCGCTTGGTGGCTACAAATCAAAATTGTGTACAAGGTGTGGATTTTTAAGTCTCTGTTTTAAGTTTTAAGCCACTTAGGGTATGTTTACACAACAGCGATACACTTCACAGAAAAAGATTTGCTTCCTTTGCATTTTTTTTTTTTTTTTGCAAAGTTAGCTTTGCAAACAGACAGCAATGTTGTATCCCTTGCTGGCTCCATTAAATGACTAAAAATGCTGTATTATGCAGGCCAGACCAGTATTGGCAAAGTCTGGGCCTTTGTAAAGAAACACTACTTGGGGCAGTTGTGGCCTAATGGATAGGGAGTTGGGCTTGTAACACAAAGATCACAGGTTTGAGTCCCAGGTCCGGGCAGGGATTGTGGATGGGGTTAGTGAATAACCAGCGCTCTGTCCACCTTCAATACCACGACTGAGGTGAGACCCTTGAGCAAGGCACTGTTCCCCCAACTGCTCCCTGGGCACTGCTGCAATGGATGCCCACTGGTCTGTGTGTGTGTGTGTGTGTGGTTGATCACTTCTCACTACTGTGTGTGTGCACTTGGATGGGTTAAATGCAGAGCACTGTTTTTATATGTGTTTTTACTCGCACTTTGATACCAGTTTTCAAAAGTTTGCATTTCAAGGCCCCCTAAATGCTATTGTCATGCAAATGATTAGCCAAAACTGAAGTTTTCAGTTCAGTGTTGTGTAAATGTCTAAATGCTTCAATCTAAAACTAAGCGATGGTGCAGAAAAAGGTCATAAAGATTTTATGTGTATAGTCTTTTCTCAATTTTGACCTCCAGGATCACAAGTGTAACCCCAAAATTAAGAGTACCAAAAAGTACAGCAGCAGGTTTTTTCCAAGTCTAAAAGGGCAGATGATGCATACACTTACAGAAGTTTCCTAAATTGTTTGTTGCATGTAGTAATTCACATTCGACAGGCCCTGGAAAAGCTTATTTTTCCCTGCTGGCCAGCAGAGCATTCTATATTCTTCTGTGGCTCGTGCCGAAAATTGGCAATAGGCATAAATATCCTTCCAACTCCTGCGATCATGTGCACATGTTCTCTAATGTGTACGTTCCAAAGGTTAATCTGAGAGGGCACTTAGACACAGCCATTTCTCCGCATTTTCTCTCCATGCCACGTGCAAACATGAGGCCAGAGCATGTGCGCTACTAAATAAGTGACGCTGTGCATCCCCACTTGTTAGTGTGCGACCGGGATTGAGCTCTTGTGAAACAGCATAGTGAACATTCCTGTCTGCAGCATGCATTACATAGCAGTGCCACGACCTTATCTGGGTTAACATGGTATGCGGTTACTGGGAAAAATCATCACATGCTTGGTAAATCAAACCGTATCTGTGAATAAACATGTTTCAGTGAAAGCATGGAATTCTGAAGAGGTTTCTGACAAACATGAAAACATTCGAAAACCGCTTGCTATTTCTCAAGCTGCTTCATAACACATGGACGTAAATACAGGTTGCTTCACGATGACTAATTCATATTTGCAATGCTGCACCGTAGACACTTTGAGTCTTTTGCCAGGTAATTTGAACACTTCATCAGTCTGGCTTCCAGCAGGCATGTCTGACCTTCCTGTGGAGCTCTTGATATAAGTCCGTTGGATGTTCTCTAGACTGGAGGCACAATAACAGATCATAATTAGGCTATGTTTAGAATAGAGTCACACTGACGGAGATTAGAATTTGCCTCATCTAGTCTTTATTCCAGCTTACATAAGGCCTCATCTTTGTCAACCTGTCATTAAATAACATGCTGGAGATAAAAGCTTGTTCTGCAAAACATGGTGTTCAAAATCAGGATGAACATCACTTGAGCAATGAGAATATTGTGCAGCATTTCCAATAAAGCTGTGCAATCTAAAATATCTGTAAATGTTTATTAGTGAAATTATCCAAATGAGTCTGCAATTTTATTCCAAAAATGTTTCTAGAAAATTTGAGGTGTGGTTGTGCATTTTAAGCAATTTGCATTTAAAATTAAACGAAAATTATTATTTATTTGACTAAGAATTTTTTCTGCATAAGTTAAACAATATATAAAGACTTTTAATCACAGCTGACTGCACAGAAACCTATACCTCACCCTAATACACCTCAATGACTAACAAGAAAGACATTCTGAGCTGAACATTGCATAAAACATGACAAAACAGAGATTCTATGACAGGAAGATGACACTTTTGCACTTCCTGTTGCTCCACCTTCAGCACTCACTTTTCAAATAGCTGATGGAGGAGATGCATCTGTCTGAAAAGATTATCCTGACTCAGTAACACCACACCCTCCATTTGTGGAGCCCTTTCTGTGCTGCCGGGTCAGTCCAAAGTGGCTGGTTTTATTAAAGCAGATAAAACCAACTTTATTTAGTTAGTTTGCTTTCTAAATTCAGTTTACTGATCCGTCATAATGTTTTTGAACTCAGTTAAGTACTTCAATTATACTCCTGAGTTTTCTTCACTTGCCACAATATCCTGAATTTATATAGTTACTGCCCAAAGCATTCTTTAAAAAAAACATAAGGTCTGGTTGTTACCTAAGTAACATTAGTAGTGTGTTGTTGCCCGTTCACAGATCTAACGCTGCTGTTTACTTTCACTAACGTAATGAACTGTGTGTTTAAAGGTTACGGCAAAAGAGATGGCTTTTGTGTGTGTATGTTTATGTGGTTTATGAGGACACAAATTTGTGTTATGACATGGGTATGACATATGTATTATAATATGATTTATGACATTTTCAGTGTCCCCGTAATTCAAAAGGCCTATAAAACATACAGAATGAGTTTTTTGAAAATCTAAAAATGCCTGTAGTTTGCTGTAAGGGGTAGGTTTAGGTGCAGGGTCAGTGTAGGGCAAAACCACATACAGTCTGTACAACCATTGCACCCGGAGAGTCTCCATAAATCATAAAAACTGACGTGTGTGTGTGTGTAGCAAAACTGATATAAAAAGATTAAACTGACAAGAATTTTTAAATGCATACAAAGAATAAACATTTTATGGTGAAGAACTGCAATGTCACGTGAGTGTGAGAAATCCTAGTTGAAAATAAATGGATGTTTTGTTTGTTGTTGTTATATAGAGAATAAAGTATAGAGCACAACAGTCTGGTTCTGGAAGTAAAAACTCGTAACTGATAAATCTATTAAAGACAGACCTGTCGTGAGCTCTGTGAATCTTAACCAATTCTAATCTGTTCACATTAATTTAACTTTTTTGGGAGGGGAAAAAAACAATTCCCATGATGCTGTATAGAACCTCCACCAAAAAGAAAGTCAACAAAAAAGATCTTTAGCTCCATTCCAGCTTTTATAAATAATCTGTGGGTATTATGAGCTGAAACTTCTGGGGTCACCTGAGACTTATATTACATCTTGTAAATTAGATTAGATGGATGTAACCTTCTTTGGAAAGGAAAGGGGAAAAAGTTGGTGAGGAAAATGTATTCCATCCACACTCCTGGAGGTTTTGGAATCTCAGCGAGTCTCCTTGGGAACTGACGGACAACACAACATTAGACTTATTGAATTGTTTTTGTGTATAAGGTCCTTGAGCAAGAACATCTGTAAATGCCAGTACTTATAATGTGCTTTTCATTTGCTGAGTCAGTAAGGGCATCACTGGAAAAAACTATTTTGAACACTGATGGGAACTATTTTTCATGATGGTTATCATCTTTAATCATGTAAAGCGAAAGCATGAATGCATTTCATTCAAAAGAAGATATTTTGAATGTTTGGAAATAAACAATGTTGGACAGATAAATGAGATTTCTTAAAATATGTTTAGTAAGTTTTGTATGTTTAGTAAGCCCTTTAGTAAGTAAATGATGACAGAATTGTCATTTTTGGGTGAACTGTCACAATTAATTTTTAGACATGAAAAGATGGGTGAGTAAAATTTTAGTTAACAATTAGACGAATGTTGCTATTATAAATATATTTAGCAGATATTAATCTGGTCTAAAAATGTAATGAAATCTTAGACTTAAAAAAAAAAAAAAAAAAAGCAAAATAAACTGCTCTTGAGCGTCAGTTTCTTAAAGTTCACTGCAGTATGAAAAATATTTTATAGTGAATTAATAATTATGTTTTAACATTCTACGAAATTGTATGATAATTCTCTGATCCAGAGATCAAATCCATAAAGATAAAATCCATTTATGTTCAATCATAAAATACTTTTCAGAGAAAATGCTTCTTACATTAAGTTGCTGTGTTTAAATATTCATGGTATGTGCATGTTGTAGTAAATTTTCACTGTAAAAACTAAAGGTTCCTTGAGGCACCTTTTGGGGTTCTTCACTTTGCCACGCCGGAGGAACCATATGGAACCTCTAGGTACCCATTAAAAATGGGTGGTTCTTTGAGGAGCTTTATTGGTTCCTGGAAGAAACATTTTATTAAGAATGGTCAGGAACCACCTTCGAGGCACCATTTTTCTAATTTTAGTTCTTTAATATTTGCCCTCTTTCCCCCACCCACATGTTCATTGTTCATTCTATTGAGACTGAGATTTAATTATTAATAAACAAACTGAATACCAAAACAAAAATACACAGCAAGCATTATTTATTGATAAACAACGATATCCAGATACACTTTTAAAATAAATAATCACCTTAAATAGTCTATACTGCACATCAAAATCCAGATCATGCAAAACACACCAGTGTTAATATTTTTACACTTAAAAAAAATAAAAAACACCTTGAGAAAACCACAAACAAAAAAATGTGACTCAAATATATTAGAACCTTAAAATTTCACATTTCATGTACCTCAAAAATAGTACAATTCAAATAAGCAAATTAATTACAAAAAATGCAATAGACACATCAGAGCATTGTAAAATGCACTGCAGTTATTTGATTGTTTGAAATCATCCTAATTAGCTTTTATAATGTGCTCCAAGAGAATCAAATAAGAAGCAGTTTGACCAACTAAACTTCAATTAAGTAAAAACAAATAAAGTAGCCTATATATGACAATGTTGCCTAATTATTTTGGTGGGGTATAGTGCAAAAATAGCATGGATTATGAAACTAACTTTAAAATAATTCCCTGATGATCTGTAAAATCCCTGATAAAATGAAATGTATAGCCTACTGACTAAATTCAATAAGTAGGCTGGTTGAAGCTTTTTATTGTTGACAGGTTATTTTAACTTAAATAGCCATTTAAACAAAAACCAAAAGACTGTAAATAAAATACAGCATTTGTATTTTTTTTTTTCTGTTATGCATTATTAGTAAAATATTTTGGAGTCGTTTGCTGAATGAACTCGTTTCATTCCCGAACTAATGTTTAAGGGATTCTATAATGACTTATTAATAAGACAGTACCTTTTCACCACCTACTGGCATAACAATGTATCCTAACTAAGTCAATTGCTGGTAATGATTCTTGTAAGATTTCAATGCCGACTTTATATAATATAATAATATATTATATATAATATAAGAGTCAGACTACTATTTTTAAGAGTGTCTTTGTATAGGCCTAAATATATATTTCCAAATAAGACTGAATGTCTTCTAAACATAAATTGACTTCACAGAAGCAGCTGAGGGAGATACTGTTATCTCACTTGCCCATTTCTTGCATTGTAATAGCTTCTTTGCAAATTTTCAAGCAACACCTATAGCAGAAAGATTGCTCTACATGATTATCTGAAGAAACTGCAGATGTCGCAGATAAACGCCTCTGGCTTGCTCAGTTGGGGGCACCTAATTTCTAGTGATTATCGTTGTTTCAATTACAGAGAGCGCCTCCACATTTAATTAATAAATAGTTTAATCTCGTCATCATAGGTTACCATCAATCTATTCTCCTATTTGATAACGTTCAGTGCTTTGCTACAATCTGTATTGTTAAAAGCGTTATATAAATAAATTGATTGATTGATTGATGTCTTCAAGGCTTTTACATTTTTCAATTTGCAGATGTTTCTGGAAAGTCCCTGATGGTTCCACTGAAATTTGGGGAGCCTGGGAAGCCTGCTAAAACAAGCAGAGTGCCAAGAATGACATTCCCCATGGAAGAGTGTGAGATCTTAGTATGCACACTAACAGATGTTGAAGCTCTCAGACCAACAATCTGACCCCTCACCTAGACAGAACACCAGAAATCAACAAGACTGTTCAAGTGAGACTAGAAAAGCTTTCAGTTACATACAAATTATTAATAAGCCCAGGAACCTGCCATTGCGCAAGGACAGTGATGATTTTGGTAGTGGAAGGAGGTGACTGTTTGCAGACCAGGCCATTGGTTGACCTTGAAGTGTACTGGAGCCCCCTGAGGAGTGAGACATTCCAGCAGGAGCATTCCTTGCGTCTGTACTTCTTCGGCTGAGAAAAGTCACACTGATCTGTCACAAGCAAACCCATCGGCCAGGTATCTCACAAAGCATTTATGGAATGCCAGCTCACACCTACCGAGGGAGGCATGGGAGGCAAAATATTTATCCTGAAAACAGAAACTCACTGAAGAACACACACAGTCTTCTTCTCAGTGGACTTATTTAACACTGTTAGGTGTTCTACAGCTTTTAAGTAATCACGTTGCTCAGGGTGTGTGCAAGGATCATCGTATTAATGCATAGGCTACTTCAAAGTAGTCTGAAACATGAATGCGTTGAGTTGGCAGGCTGGACAACAGCAAAAAGGCTGCTCTTATACAGTGAATCATTTGTCTGCATTCTTTAGAAAACTATTTCAAAAATGCATCTAATGAAGAGAACTTGGGAGTCAAAGTTCTTGAGAGATTAATGCTGCTGATAGAGCAGGCAAAAAAGGTGTAACTCTGCCAGGCACATTTTTTATATAGGTTTGTGCCTTATACAAACCCACTCGCTTAAATATGAAACGTGAGACTTTTGTATGAGGCACCGGAAAGGACCTAAGTGGTCCTGAAGTTCAAACCCTGATCAAAATCACCTACCTGTACTTTTCAAGATCTTGATTAGCATGCTCGGGTGTCCTTGATGAGAGTTATGGCAAAACTTTCCAGAACAGGGCCAGATTTGAGGAACCCTGCTCTTGAGGTTTTAAATAAGATTTCAACAATGCATGGTTTTTCATCTCTTGCTCTGGAGATCCTGGAGTTTAGCTCCAAACCAAAACAAACACACCTGATCAAGCTAATTAAGGTCTTCAGGATTACTAGAAAATTAGTAATGGGGGTTAGCCTGGGGGTTTCAAATATACCTAATTAGCTGCTTCTGGTGTGTTTGATTTGGGTTCTTGTTAAATTCTACAGGACTGAACTTGGGAACCCATTGCTTACAATATTGTATTGAATCTGTTTTTCAGTATGAAAACTTATCATTAAATTATCTAGCTGTGTTAATTATTTAATATTACATAATATATAATTTTCATTTTATCCGCATTCTGATTTTGGCTGTTTTTCTTTCTCTGCAATCCGAAACATTCAAGACAAAACTGATCATTTAAAGATATATAACTGATCTGAGAACTCCACTACACCTAAGTTATGAAAGATCAACATCTGATTTTGAATTTTACTCTGGGTGCAAAAAAAAAAAAAAAGGAACAGCATTTCAGTTCTTTTTCTTATCTGACATGTCAGACATCTCTCTTCTTCCCCATTTGGAATGGAATGCTGTAACATGTTTTACTTTACCAGGGGGCAAATTCCTCTTGATGTTCAGCTATGAAGCTTTGAATCAATTTGGCTTGCAAAGCGTTCCAAACTCCAGACCCTTGTCTGGTTAGCTCAAATTTGCCTAAGGCAGTTAAATGCCCTATTTCCCAATATGCTTGTTTTCCTACTATATAGTAGAAATGAAGAGAGTACAATGTCTAAATTCATAGTAATGAAAACAGAAGGTGAAAATACCTATGACCTGCTACTTAGATTCTGAAGTGCAAAACCTTTAGAGTGGAGTTGTGAATAGCAGAGAAGCATTGTTTCTTTCTCCTCAAATGAAGTACCTACTCGGTAAGCAATTTTGGATGCACTTCTTGAGCTGAAAGTGAGCTCACAGAGGCTAAAATGATGTCTATTCAAAACCACAAAACAGTAGTTACTTCCATAATTGTGTTCTAAGCATTTGGTTAATCATTGTGCTTTATGCATTTATAGCAGTTTGGTCGGTGCAGCATTTTTTTGTCTTCCATTTTGACATTTGCACGGTTGATGAGAGGAATGTTCTTTTTGGGGCTGTGAGAGCAAAGCTGGAATGTGGCCTCTCTTTATGAAGACCGCTTGCCAACAGTGAAGCAGGTGGCAGAATTGTTTTGCTGTTGTGAATAAGGCTCCCTTGTGCTCTGAAAGAAAGATGTCATTCATACCAAAGAAGGGACACCGATAAGAGCAGCTTGTGCAAACTTGCACATGGTAACATCTGAGGAGGATACACACCCTCTAAGCACATCTGTCTCCACCGTCAAGACACAAACCAGCCAACACATTGTATATGTAAAGATATATATTAAAGTTTTATTCAAATTACTGAAATGTTAAATGACATACAAAACAATTCCCCATTCTTGAAGTTCACAGCAACATTCAAATATGGGTCAACCAGTTTGAACTGCGTATCTACATTTCACGTCGCTAATGCTCATATTTTATTATATAACTTAATCGTAATGCAAATCTTTGGCATGTTCACATTACTAAACACCAAAAAGTAAAATAATACACAAAATATATTAAATTCTCTCGTTTCAAAACAGCCCTTTCTTGTAAACAGTCCAAGTAGTGAACAAAACAAGCATGACTCCACTACAAAGCATTGACCAGCAAGTGCATTGTATCAGAGCCAACAGGAAAACAAAAGTAGCATTTAACGATTTAACGAAGTAGCATTTAGCGTGAAAGGTTAAATTAACATGGTATGATACTTATTACCCACATAGATAAGACTGTTTGTTTTCACGGTAACCTTTTATATCATTATCCCACCATAATGCAAGTGTAGTCTTGATTGCGAACCGGCAGAAAAGGCTCAGTCTCAGAAATCAAGGCTAGTCACAGTCGATACATTGCAGAACCTTTGAGTCACGAAATCAAATTAGCGTAATATATGCTAACAGTAGAACCAGCTACTGCAGCACTACACAAATAAACAGTGTCAAAAAGAGGATGGTAGTCTAAATGCCAGCCGTTTTAAACAAGGCCAAAGGTCAGACTGCAGATAGCCTTTTTTTCTGAGCAGGGGCATTCCGCCACAAAGGAATGTGGGAAGATTAGCTCCGGCCTGTCTGCGAGGGAGTGGCAAGCATGGTGGTTGCAGTTCTGGGCGCAAAATAATAATAATAATAATAATAATAATAATAATAAGGCATCTGAAACGTCAGCCCCCTGTCCCTCCTAAGGGTAACACTTCCCTTAGTGTCGCTAAAAGAGCATGTACTCATACACTGTCCCCGAAAGGAGGCTTCCCATTCCTCTAGCACTCGCTGTCAGTCAGTTATAGTAAGAACGCCAACTGTAATGATAATTTAGTCAAAGGGAGTGCTAGTGAAGGCATTTACCCAACTATTCTGGTAAATTGTCTAATCCCAGGACTCCAGGTTCAAACTGTATTTGGCCTCCTACAATCCAAACTATTCTTTTCTTGATATTTAAGGATGAAGCAGTTGTGATGGTACACCTACTATACATGGAGCACATAAAGTTAGAGATATATTTGTCTGTGCTTTTATCTAGGAATGTGGGATATAGTCTTACACGGGTCGGTATACTTAGTTGGTTAAAAAAAAAAAACACTGCCCTTGGTTATTCCTCAAACCAAAAGCAAAAACAAAAGTTTCACAACAGTGGGATATTTCTTCCTATTTCTCCATTCTGTCACACAGTCAGCAGCAATACTCATAAATACAAAAGAACATGTACAATGTGTTTATAAGCACTTAAGAAGTCTAATGGTAGCTTTTTGGAGCTCTGTAGAGTACTGTCCAAGTACTTCACCTTCAGACTTTACATCTCACTGTCCAGGCTGAGAATGAACACTGTCCTTTAACGTGTGGAGGAACTGTCAGGAGAGCTCAGCTCTCCTTCAGCGAGGATCAGTTTTAGGTTACTCCCACTATTTGTTCTTCTCTGTCTGATGCTTCAATGGCAAGCTCCTTCTCATAGCAAACACTGGATCCTCTTGATTTGGTTGGTCCTCAGACGGACACCCAATGAGAACCTTCTGTGTGTATGAACAGCAGGCAGCATCAAGCTGAACACCCATTCATTTTAGATGAGAATCTCCACCATGTCATTTTCAACAGCGCTGCTGATCTGGTTTGTGTTGAGAACAGTGGAATCTGCAATGAAATACAAGATCTTCAGCTTTGTTGGCTAATGCCTGAAGAGCAAACAAGGCAGGAGGTTTTACAAAACTTTTCCTATGTTTTGTTTGAGTTTACTCCCCAACGCTGCTTTGACATGGTGCTCAGGTTACTCTTTAACCACTCTGGTTCAAAAGGGCAAGTATGCAACATCATTACAGAAGTTCTAACCGTTAAGCATTGTCTTTGCCATCTGATACTACATATTAGATTTATCACATTGTATGTCAGCGCATGTGCATGTACATGTACACACCAGAACTGGGAGCAGTGGAAGATTGTGGAGCAGGTTCTGTTTTAGGGCTGGTCTCATCTGAAGGTTCTTCACACTGGGTGCTGCGGTCTCGACACTGGGTTTTGGCCAGTTGATGGGGCAACGGGGGCAATGACGCGGCTGCCGTCTGGTCATCTGAGAGGCTCTTTCCTAAAATCGCAGACGGAAAAGGAAGCAGTTTCATTACCAGTTCTAACATAGTCATTCCACCCCACAAACATTTGGCATCCTGTAAACTCCCTTTACTATTCTGGAGGATCTATTCTAGAGAACAGCGAAATGCATTCCGTTTCACAAGATGCAGACTATTTCAAGAACACCAGCTAGTCGCCACAACTCATTTTATTTCGGTTTGCACATTCTTTCTTGGCGACATTACATAGACGCTAAGTAAAGAAGCTGCCAGTTGTCTAGTTGAAAGTCTATGTAATTTTTGGTTCAGATATGTTACAGACATAAGGGTGTCCAATCCTTCTCCTGAAGGGTCAGCATTCTGCAGAGTTTAGCTGCAGCCCAAATTAAACACACTTGAAAAATCTAATAAAGGTTATCAGGATTGCTAGAAATTTTCAGGGAGGTAGACTGGAGCTAAACTCTGCAGGACTGGAAACCGCTGACTATGGCTACAATGCTCACCTTTGGTTCGGGTGCTGCTAGCTGTGGCAACCGTGTTGATGGAGGGAACGGATCGAGCAGGTCGCAGGCCTTGGGACTCAGGTCGGCCTTGCTCCCGACGTGACCTCTGCTGCATGACCTTTATAATTGCATCCTTCTCCAAAAGCTGAGCATAAAGCGCCCGAATCCTGATAAAACAGACTTCTTTGAGAAACGGCACACTACAGGAAAGTTTGTTAAAATAATTTTGATTGACTTTCCAGTTGTGGAAAGAGAAATGTAATAGTGGACATACCGGTTTTCCATCTCCTGATGTCTGTGGTTAGGGGACGGCAAGTCCTCATTGAAGCTGCTATTGGGTGAATGGCGAGGTGAATGGTTGATGATCGTTGTATCCCTGAAACAAGCATTACAGCATTATAGAAGAGTTTACACAAGCTTCGTGTCAAATGTATTTAAATTTCCTGTCCTTTTAGGCAGGGCTCGTATCATTTGCTTTGACTCACCTCTGAGCTGCAGCAGTAGCAGCGGCATCCATGGCGAATTGACGCATCGTGCTCTCCTCTAGATACTTCTGCTCCCAGCGTGTTATGTCAGCCTCCAGGGCCAGAACCTGCTCCTCTCGCTCCCTCAGCTGCTGATGCAGCGATGACATGTTAAGGTCCGAGTAGGACCCAGGACTCATTTGCTGGGCTTGAGACTGCCACTGAAATAGAAAGGAAAGGTTTACTTGTTAAACCCAAAACATATTTTTTTCACCAGTTGGGTGCAAAAAAGATTGTCTCTTTTTTTTTTTTTTACCTGCTGTGCTCTCAGGCTCTTCAGCTCCTGCTCCAGTCTGGTCCTCAATCTTAACTCCAGCGCCTCCCTCTTCTCACATGCCGCCTGCAACTGTGCCAGGGCGCTCTGCATTCTCTCCACCTTCTCAACATAAGCTCTTTTCCTACGTAACTCTTCCTCCAGCTGCCTGTTTCGTGTCTGAGCGGACATCAGAGCTTGCTCCAAGGCTTCTCTGCGCCTCTTCCATTCTTCTCCTGAAACGTGCAGATGCTGCAGCTCTGTTTCCAGACGTTCCCGCTCTCTAAGGTGATCCTCGTCTATGGAGAGAAAGTGATAAACATTATTAGAATTATGGACTAAGACAACTTACTACAGCAAGGGTACAAGCAATGCTTGCTGTGCACTCGTCATGCCTAGTTGTTACACAGGCCACATAATGAATGACCGTGCTGTAGGACTGGGGTGTGTCCAGAGCATTCTCTCATTCTAACCAATTCTCTGGGGATAAGCTTCCCACAAGAGTCTGGAACAAAAGAGGCATGCTTGATTTACACATGTCTGTCTGGGTTTGCAGGGGAGTGGCAGAGTTTCCGCGTGTCCTTTGACCTATACTGCAGACTGCTTTAGAATTCCCAAATTACAAAAGCAATTCAGTGAATTCCCATTTGGGATGCTGAATTCTGAAATGCTCTATGATGACTTGGCTCGTTGAAAAGGGACATACTAAAGCCAACTCACTTGTTTCTGGGTCACTTTGAATGCCTTGCGAGATGGAAAACAAATTAGACAGCAATTAGTCTTCCATTCTGCTCCTACTCTGATTATACAACCCAAAACAAATGCCTTTGGAAGGAATGCAGACTTCCTCTTATCCACTTACGCACACAGGCACGTCTTTGTACCAACTGAATCTCTGGAATGCCTCTGAGGCAGGCAGTAAACATGTAAAGCAAATAGCTCCACAAGGTCATAAATGTTAACTTACACATCATAATTCTTTAGAAATGCTGAATTGTGGCTTGGACATGCTTATGTGTTGGCTCACATTTTAAACTTTCAAAAATCCAGGCTTTTTGTTTGCACAAAACTGCTCTGTTTCAGACTTGGAGGTGAACTAATTTTGATCCACAAGTATGAAAGACCACTTTATGCATCTACCCTTGGGGAATAGAAAAAATATCCATTCCAAAAGGGTCAAATCAAATGCTGAACAACAACAACGATCCCTGTTAGGATTAGCAAAACAAATCTAATTTACCCTAACACAGCTCTAAATTCTTTAGCACTAATATGCCCAAAAATGGAGAGCCAGTGCACAGGCCATCAGAAGGGGTGCTTAGGGCCTCAGAAACTGAACTAGTGGTGGGGGCTGTTGGAAAGCATTCCAGGAGGATGGAATATCCCAAAATACCTGAAAATATTTCAGGAATCCAGGTCACATTTACTTCCAGTGTTAAAAATGGTTGGTGGTCGAATTCTAAAAACAACTGAGATGCAGAATTCAACATGTACCTAACCAGCTATTCACTGAACCCTACATAGCACTTATTTTGGTTAATAAAAAATAGTTTAGACACTTCCACTTAGCAATAAATATATTAGACCAAATGCTTTGTCAGGAATCACATCAATGATAATCACGCAGTGCATTATTGTTAGAGAAATGCCTACAACATTAACATTAAAAGTCAGTGGGAACCGCAGGGGCTGCTCACATGGTTGACCGCACTGTCCGCACATTGGGAGAAAGATAATTTACAGTGAAGCAAAGGGGAATTCTTACTTTGCTCAACCAGTTTGGCGAAGGCATGCCGACTCTTGTCTTCAACTTCAATGGCTGCTCTCTGTTTGCTGGCTGTTTCCAGGCGGTCTAATATGGGAGTCAACAATTAGTATTTATCGCCTCATACCTAAACATGTAGCTCATATTTAAGACAATTACTCAGCTATGTGAACCATCTTACCCCTGAGATCTCTGTTAAAGTCATGAAGTCGCTTGATTTCACTCTCAAGCTTGTTCCTCATGGTTTTCTCAAGGGCTTCTCTCTTTGCAGATCCCTTCATAAGAGTCTCATAGGCTTCCGATATCCTCTGAATCTCCAGTTCGAGCTGCAAGAGAAGGGAAAATCATTTTAATATCTTTATCCTAAAGAAACTCATCAGGGTGAGCATACAAAAGTATTTCCATTTTTGGGTCAGCTATACTGTCTTTCGTACACCTAAACATTATAAGACAACGACCAGAGAGCAAGAATGACATATTGACAAAAACAATTCAGTAAAGAAAGGGAAAGAGAGAGGAATGTGCTTGGCTGAGCTTTTCCTGCTGCTTGCCCACAAGTGAATCACTCTCACAGAGCTCTTCAGCGACTGGGAATTGAATCAACATTCCAGAAAGAACACTTATGAGTCCCAGGTGTCTGCACATTCATCTCCCTACAGGGCGGGATGCCAAAGGCAAATGTGGGGAACAAAGGACAAGTGCATGATGAAAGCACACCATTCAGAGACAAGAACAGTACTTCACACTATATGCACCTGTATGGTATTTATGACGCAGAAAATGGCTCATGAAAGAGCATATATTTCCACAATGGTTTAAACTTTCATTACAGAACACAAGATGAGAAATATCACTGATTTCCTTGAATTACAACATAGTCATTTCACATAGGTGGTTAAATTCTTAAGCAGGACCCTGTGTGCTATGTGGGGTTTCTGTTCAAGAGTGAAAGTAAAAGGGGCCATTCAGACGGGGAATCCACAGCTGTGGGGTCTGGTTGTTGCTCTTTGCAGTCCAGTCTGTCAGCTGTGGGCTACGCAAAGCCCCTTCTTCATTCACGGACGCTGAGATGAGTAAAGACATCTGCTCTTATTGGCATCCCATTGGAATCCCAACAAAGAGGGCAACAGAACAACACAGGGAGGCCTCCCCTTTTGGAATAGTACAATTTTTCACTTCATATCAAGGCGACTTCATGATCCACTAATCTAATGCATTCTTTTAAGAACACAGTTGTTCTGATTCCAAGAACTATGTGGAACTATGTGGAATCCAAACTGAAATTCTATCTATGTTACACCACACCACATGACATATGCAAGACCCAGCAAACCTTACCAAAACAAACCCAACACAAACAAAATAAACCCGTTTTTTCCCCCCTTGTTCTGGCATGACACTCTGGTATTTAAGTGATGACATTATCACATTACCAAAAAATGCTTGGCATTGCAGGCATGGGTAAATTCAGTGTTGTCTCACATGCTAAATAAGTTACTGGGAATTTGAACTCAGTCACTAGGAATGAGTGCTTTTCAAATTAAATCGAAATCCTTGTGATCTTCTCCCTTGCATGCATTCCTGCACGGTCGGTGAGAGGGCTAATCTCCTTAGGCAGCTAGAAGACACCAGCGCACATTGATTTCTTGTTTTCATATGCTTTGTCGGTCCTTTCTCAAATGAAAATCAAAGGCCAAGGCTGCCTCTTTTGCATCAGGGTAATACCAAGGATATAACAGTTTTGGGAGATTTCTAAGAAGGAACAAAGAGGCCCTCTCTTACCTTCTGTAGCCTTGCTGCCTTCTCGCTGTAGCTCTCCACTTCTCCTCTCAGTCTTTCGTTCTCTTTAATGAGCTGCTCTACTTGGCAGTTGTTCACCGGGATGCTGTATCCTCCAACAATGACATCCTGACCAGCAGGGGTCAACGTGGGCAGCCCGCTATGGCGGGGCATTTGCGACTGTGTCGGAAATAACCTGATCGAGAAAAATATGAACCATTAGTATGCCAAACCACCACAATGTGCCCATACTTAAAATAAACTATCAAAATATCAATTAAATGTACCTGTGATGTTGTGAATGGAAAGCAGGGGGAGGTTCTTTGTAATACTGCCCATGCTCCTGTGAATGACTAAGCATATATCCAGGGGATCTGACCATGAAGGGGTATTCCGGGGGTGGACCGCGTTGGTCTGGCTCATGCATTGGCCTCTCGTTTACAACAGGACCAGAGTGGTTATTAGAGAGCTGGGGGTAGCTATGCGATGAGCTCATGGGAATAATGTCATGGGCACAGTTCCTCTCCAGCGAGAGCTGCATGAGGTGTTCGCTGAGCGAGCGAGCATGTTCTCTCTTCATATCCCACACTCTCTCTTCTTGCTCGGCTCCTCCAACCACACCAGGGGTGTCCAGGCTGCCGTGCTGAAGCCCTACTTGACCTCTCTGGTAGGCTAGGTACTGTGAGTGAGCCTTCGCTTCCTCATAAGTAGGCAGCTCCTCTGTGTGGAGCTGATAGAGGTGGCAGACGGGACTCTCTGAATGCTGGTAGTCTCCCTGGTGCTCTTGGCCCTGGGGCTCTTGCCGGGTGGACAACTGGGGGGAAAGTGATTCCTCTTGCGTTAAGCTTTCCAGCGATGAACGAGGACTTCCTGCACCTCCACCGCTGCTGCCTCCACGCAGAGCCTGCTGCTGGATGGCCAACAGAGTAGGATCAGTAGGGTTTCCATAACGGAGCTGCTCTTGAATCAGTCTGTGCAGCACAGTGCCTGATGAATCCTCTGCTGTTCTCATTTCAGTCTTTGTTTTGCAGATAGTAATCAATGATACTGTGTTATGGGAGTTTTTTTTGGACTAGACTGTGACCCTGGTTAAAATAAATAAATAAATAATTAATTAAAATGCAATCCTTGCTTGTTGCTCATCTACATTGCAACACTCTACAAAAGCAAACACCAGTGAGTGGTGCCTCACTCTACATGCTTCTAGGCTGACTGCCTTTGCCCATAGCAACACCACGTTTACCCAAAATACCACTGGCACCATCCTACAACCCCCAACATGCACTGGGTTTCCTCTTAAATATCTACATTTTGGTTAGAATTTACAAGTGTAGGAAAATTGTGTAGGCTCCAATAACTTTCCAAAGTTTCGAAAACTATTTCCTGCTACAAAGACAAATTCCTATCTAGTGTCTCACCTTTGTTTTACAATCACAACTGTAGTAATACATTGAAATATTCCAAAATGGAGCATTATAAACAAGGGGATATTATAAAAGTTGGTTAGTTCCTCTTTTTTGCTGTAGTTAAACCTGAATTTGGCACCTTCCACAAAAACATTTACATTTATGTATTCTACAAGTCAAATAGTTGGATTTACAGCATATAGCCTAGCTTACAAAGCAATTCATAAAATACTATCGCACATGTACAGTGTATTAAATAAACATTAAACCACACAGTATAAAAGCACCATTCACTGATAGACACCAAGCAATGTGTCATAAAAAAGGACAATTTACAACAACAAGCTACCTTTAAAACGTTTTTAAAAACTCACCGAATCACAATCGCATCACGGCCAAAAGTTACGGACGACTTTCTGTACTCGTTTATCTGTTTAACGATATAATCCTTAAGGAAATTCGTTGGGTACGGCTTTTTATTTCCATGCGTATGTTTGAGCTGTGTGCGCGTCTGGAGAGCTCCTCCAGCAGACTGAGCTCAGGAGGGGAGGGGCTCTGCTAATAAATGACCGAGCTCCGATTGTTCACGGCCCCTGGAATGCGCGGAATGTGAAGGCTGCGAGTCCCTCGGGGATCAAAAGCAGTTCCGCTTGTCGCTCGCCCCGCCTCCCCTCGGCGAGCGAGCGCAGGGAGAACGCGGAGCGCGCTGCTGAAGGGGGGCAGTGCGCGGGACTGCATTCACTCTCAGCCCCGTGCGCATTTGTCCTGCTTTTTGAAGGCGTTTTTGTTTGTAACGGTGAGAGGAATGCAGTAAAAGTCGCAAAGATCTGTAACCTTTGTTATTCTGTTTTACTACACTTTCCTTTGAAGTTTCAGCGCGCTCATTAATTCTACTTGATTTATGTAGTTAAAATATATTAGGCTAGACAGTTTTGATTTTTTTTTAATGTGTTACTTTTTTTCATTTTACTTGTACTCACTTTCTGTATTGTTATACTATCCCGATTTAAAAGTCTTAAAGGGATAGTTTTATGAAATAAATAAACAAACTATATATATATATACATTTAAATTTATGCAACATCTGAACGCTGAATTAATAAGCTTTATGGAGGTTTGATAGGACAAGACAATATTTGTATTAAGATACAACTATTTGAAAAAACGAAATATTTAGAAATATTTATTTATCTTTTATTTATTTATATTTATTTAAAATATTTATCAAAAATTATGTTTTGATATATTTAAGGTATTAAATTTAATAAAATATTTTCATTGAACATAATCTCCATTTCTTGTCAAAAAAGAAAAAAATCTGTAATTTTGACCCTATTTCTACTAACATACCTACTAACTACTAACTGCAGGGACTGCAGCTTTAGGCACCATTCATTTGCATTGTATGGGGGGGGGAAAGAAAACTGTAAAGAAAGTGATTCTCTTGTTGATACTGTGATACTGCGTTTGGAACAGCATTAGGGAAAGTTTTTCATTTTTGGGGGTGAACTATTCTTCACAGACAAATGCTTTACATAAAAGAACATTTTTGTGTATATTTGCTAAAATGATATGACAAGCAGCAGAACTAAACAGAAAATCTATAAGAGAAATACAGACCATGTGCAATAGAGAATGGATTTGAAGGTCTTTTGTTTGCTCTGGGCTGGTGAATATTTAAGCCGTGGCCCGTGCCAGTTAATTGCTGAGTGTGTCTGTGTAGATGATGGGGAGGGGGTGTCTGTATGTGTGTTTGAGGCATGCTGCCAACCAGCTGTCCATGGAGAGCAATCCTCTTCCACCCTTTAACCATGCCTCAGAAAGAGAGATGTATTGTTCTCTCTGAAGCAGACATTACAGGGGAGAGGTCTACCATCTGCTCGTATACCCTACACCTCCCTTGCACACTTTACACAAACACTCTATTCACAAACACACACGCCTGACCCCGTCTCACACAACACGCACCCTCGTTTTATCACGCACCATACCACACGTATGACACATTTATTAACTGTAGCTCCAATTTTGGTGTACAAACAGATATAAAGACAAAATGAGATAACAGCAAAGGCCGCAATGCTAAATGACAGATCTGCTCATAAAGAAACACATAAAGTTTAAGGTTTGTGTGTGATTAGCAAAATATTGAGAACTTTTACAAAATTTATTATATACATCTATACGGCATATGGTTGTACGTTTATTATAGAAACATCAGTATGTTATTGTGATTTTGCAAATTTGATTCTACATTTTCCTGAATATTTTATTAATTTTATTTATTAAGCTTACAGGTATTCATTCACTCTCTGGTTTCTAATCATGTGTCACCTAACTTACCATTATCTGTATTTTTTAAATTATAAATATTCAAAAAGTATTAATAAAATGAATTAAAACAAAAACAATTCATTAAAATCACCAAAACATCACATATAATCACCATTAATCCGTTAATTGCAAAAATAATTACATTTATTTAGTTATATGAACAGGGTTCAGTTGTGGCTGTGGAACAAGATCCACTTTAAATGTACTTTATTAATGATAAATATAGAAACCTGGTAATTATGTATTTCAGGCACATTTAGTTTATTCATATTATTTCATAAATCATATTCATAATTTATTTTATTTATATGATCATTTATTTATTTGGGGTTTAGGTTTATTAGTTGAGTTTAAAACTCTAGAACATAAATGAATGAAAATTGTACATGCAACAATTTAAATTTTCTTTCATTTCAGGCCTAAATATGTTTTGCAGATATGCGCTGAATACACCAGCACCTGCTCTGGAGAAGAAAAAAACACATTAGAAAGTTAGAAAGTCCCTGCATTTTGTGAGTGGCAGCTGTGTGTAACAATCAAGCCTGCACTTGTCGAGTAGACAGTTGGACTCCATTCATATCACATGCAAGATCTGTTTCTCTTTTTATGGAAATATGGAAAGACATTAACACACTTTTTTTATTTAGAATGGTAAAAATAGTTTGCATTACAGTTGCAAAAACAGCAGGTTGGGCTATTTATATATATTTTTTTACATTTGCCTATTTACCAATTTAGATTTCATTATCCTATATTTAATATTACTTTTCTTATTTATTATTTAACTACCATATATATATAGTTGAAAAATAAAAATCGCAGCTTGTCCTATGGTGTAACATAAAAAAAAAAACTTAACATACAAATAACCTGAAAACTGTATCTTCATCCTTAGAGTTTAGGTTTATTATCAGTGTTACAGGTTATTATTATTATTTTTATTTTTACATTTTTGTTGTCACACCATAGAACATGTATATACATCAGCTACCCATATATATATATAATGTGTTTATGGATATTGGTAGTTGACATAACTATATATATATATATATATATATATATACACACACACATTAATCTGTTTCTTCTTTAATTATGTAATTAGGATTTAAACATTAAAATTGATTTTCCCTCATAAAGATGAATGTGTAAAGAGCCATTTTTCTTCAGAAAGAACAAAACTGAAGGCTAAGGAGAGGGGGGAAGATTGTCTCGCTATTGATTCTCTTTGTCTTCCTAGAGAGGGAGGAAATGGCCGCATTCCACACATTAGCATGTGCATCGGGGCCAGTGTGGCGGCCATTATGGGTGGGACAAGAGGGTTGAGCAGGGGTTTTCTACTTAATTAGCCTTTTCTTTAAAAACAACATGTCTACATGCATGAGCTACTGCATGTACACAAGACAATGGGAGCTCTGTGTGTCTGTTTATACTGTGTGTGTGAGTGCTTTTTTAGACTTTGAACAAGTAGTCAAGATTGCATAACAGCCATGGGTTCTTCATTTCTTAATTTTGTGAAATATTAAATAGATATATGTGCAGTAACATCTGCAGACGATGACAGAAAGACCCCAGTTGCACTTACCTACAACATAAATTCTGTTAAAGGGATAGTTTACCCAAAAATGAAAATGACATTCTTATTCCGGACAAATACTGTATTAAAATGATCTTGCTCTGAATGGGTGATGACATTTTAAAGCAAAATAAAGTGCACCCATCCATCATAAAAAAAGTGCTTCACGTGGCTCTAGAGGTTAATAAAGGCCAGAAACTGAAGAAATGTATTTATTTATACACGCTCACAAGAGAGTGGTGTTCCAGCAGATGATGCAGGATGTTCATGTCATATTATATCACAATTTTCTAAACTATAGCAAATAAACTGAAATAATGTGAGAAATGCTGAAGGTGTCTGAATAAATGTTGGTTAGACAGTATATTATCAGAGTTCTTCTGGTGTCGGAGCGCAGCTGCTGGGGCAGTGATCTCTATCTCTCGCATCACCTCAGCCATATTTCAATCAGCCCTTTTGGCCTTTCATTTGAATAACCAAATCCATCCTGGCCTGAAGGCCAGTAGTCCACTAATGACCCGTCCACCTCTTTAAAAAAAATCCTTTCCTTATGCAAGGACAGCTGCACACATCTTAAAATTCCTGTTGAAAATGTGTAGTTGTCCATGACCACTGTGATATCATCTGTGACAGGTGAGGCCAAGCATACTGAGGGCTCTTGTCTCAGCCCTCTGGGCATCATCTAAATCTTCCCCTCGTCAAGCGGAGCGACAGAGCTTTCTTTCAAAGTGAGGTATATTGTAGAAATCAGGGAATGGATCTTTTTGGTATTTGATGACTAAATGTTCCATAACTTGCATTGAAAAGGATCCGTTTTCTAGGGATCCAGGTGTGCATGGGGTGTAATAGCGGGGGTCGAGACCTGGGACGCTGTCACACGCTTGTGACGTCTGCTCTTTGACCGCTCGTTTGAGCTTTAAATATCTCACTGACAGTGGCCTTCAAAGGCAGGTTGCAATTTTCTTCTCTACTTCACAGAACACAATGAAGGCTTTGGCCAGCACATCAGAGTCCACACAAAGAACAAAGGGCTGTTCATGTGCCTAGAGCACTGGACTACAATACAAACCTGACATTTACACTGAAAACACTCACAAGCTACAATAACTGTTCATTTTCAAAAAACACAGGTGACAGGAATTACTTAATGTGTCTTTATAAAATAAAGCCCTTTCAATAATTTAAGGGCAGTTGATGTATGGTTTTAAAATGTATAATAAGCTTCCACCTCAAAATCTTTACCTTTTTTACCTGGGCAATATATATATATATAGTATTATTGATGTATTATTATACTATTTACGTATATTTAGAATTCACTTTTAGTGTTCTATTTTCAGTTTTCATTATAATTTAAAAGTTTTAGTGACATTATTGTTATTATTATTAAGTTGATTTTTTGTCAGATGAAGAACACGCAACTTTTTATTGATTTTATTTTATTTATTTAAATTTATTTATTTATTCATGTCTAATTTATTAATATTTATTCAATTTAATTTATTTATTCATATAGGACAATTTTGTCTTTCAATATAATAACATAATTGCAACAAACAATCAAGGATCAAGGTGTAACAGACAAGATATGATAGATAGACAGATAGACAGATAGACAGATAGATAGATAAATAGATAGATAGATAGATAGATAGATAGATAGATAGATAGATAGATAGACAGATAGACAGATAGATAGATAAATAGATAAATAGATAGATAGATAGATAGATAGATAGATAGATAGATAGATAGATAGACAGATAGACAGATAGATAGATAGATAGA
>JAUMHP010000048.1:8522614-8543990 GCA_032361065.1 Enteromius trimaculatus | reverse complement strand
TATAAAACAGATAAATGCAGCGTAGGTGAACATCAAAAACATTAACAAATGTTATATTTTTTTAATATCATGTGTAGTAATGTTTTCGGTACTTTACATTGCACAGTTTGTCTTTATACTCAGCTATGCTCCAAATGCTATGACAATACAAATAAACAGCTTTCTTCATTTAAATAAAGCACACTAAAACTGAAGGGAAAAAAAAAAAGATACAAAGACAAGAGGGAAAAAGAGAACAAAACATGTCAGGAATGAGGCAACTTTGGAGAAGGGCCTCAAATATGATGAAAAACACATCTCTGTCTCCTCAAAGGAATGTGCTTCACCCCACTGTTATTTTACAATGAGCTCTCTGAATTTCAAAACTGTGAATGGTATGTGGATGCAAGTACCAAGATGGCATGAAAAACACTGCATAAATTCAAATGACCCCATCTGTTGCTGCATTATAAAAGATCAAACAGAGCTGAATAAAAGAGAATCTGATTGGCCATTAACTCAGTAGGAGTTCACAGTCTTTGCTCCATGCCTGTAAGCACACATTAACATTTTCACTCCTATTGTATGGCCTCCTGCTGTCATGCTGAATTCCACAAATGCCTCCATTTCTCCCTGTGGATCCACAGAGGCAGTGTGCTATCATTTCCTGCTTTTAGATGGATGAGATAAGAGTGCGTGTGACCTCCTAAATGGACCAGCTCTCATCCTATCACCCCTGACCTCTTTTACATCATAACGATTGAACTAATGAGGAGCATCGGCTGAGATCTGAGGGAAGACGTGCTTTGCGATGCACAGTAATGCACAGGGAATATCTGTGTAGTTCTATTAACTATAATTGAATATGGTTAAATCAGTTAAATGGAGCTTATTGCTAGCTAAAATTATTTTCAAAGTATTCAAAATATTTTTCTATATGTACGGTATGGAGGAATACAGAATTTTGTGGAGCAGTTTCTGTGAAGGCCTGACCATAAGTATAGGAGAAATTCCCAGACCAAAAGCAGAACAAGGAACTATTTTTTTTTTTGCATTCCATGTTCTCTCGGGAGACCATCAACTATAATTCAGCACTAGCAACAGTATCCTCCCTAATGCAAGAACTTGAAAATATCAGCTGCAACAGAGATTGACCACATACCAGGTATGACAGCAATAAAACACTGGCCAACAGGCCTGACCATGGCTCAGTGTACTGTTCTGATGATAACCTTATACTACTCAAGAGGTAACATTGGCAATCTCCACCTTAAAGAAACATCTTTATAATATGTATGCACAACTTCTTGTGTTACTGTAAAAACAACATTTAAGTGGATTTAAGTTGAGAGATTTGTTGAAAAGATGGTTGTATTTGAGCAAAGATTACTCTGTCTGCAATTTGAGATTTGCCTGAGAGTTTTTTTACTCTCAACATGCCTTATGCCTTTAACTGACACTAAGATGAGAACCATCATTATAATGTTGGCTGGTCAAATTGCTGATGTAATGGAACTTGGCTTCAATGGCTTCAATTATGAATTAAATCTCACTGTCCCAAAACTGTCTTCCACATTAACCTAAGAACTACAGGTATGTAAAATCTTCGGTCAGACTCTGCTAGTGCGTAATTGTGATGAATAAAAATCATGACTGGCGTAATAGAGCAAATTCTGATATGACTCTGATATGATTGTTCTCATTAATTGGTGCAGAAATGAAATAAACATCAATCTAAATGAACAGCTGTTAATGCATCTCTTTAGGCAGACGTTGCAAATGCAACAGATTTATTTTTTTTTTATTATTTTTTTTTATTTTAAATTTTTTTAAATTTCGTCGCACTGTGAGGAAAACAAGCCAACCAGTAATCATCCTGCATCTGGTTAAATGCCAACTTGGTGGCAGTTGCAGAGGATTTTGGTAAATGACAGTAAACAGAAGTGTCTTGTATTTGGAATTGTTTGAGAAACACCATCTCAAAAGGTAAACCTACAAATAAGAATACATTTATAATATTTAAAACATTTGCTGCAAAAAATACCTTATCTGGGTTCAGCGTGTAACAGAGATAGTAAATCTGTTCTATTACACATTTCACAAAGCAGTCAATGGATAAAGCCATCAACCATTTTAGCCACGTTTGAAACATGCCTATTTAGCCTGTTCCTGTAGCTTTTAGATGGATGAGATAAGAGTGCGTGTGACCTCCTAAATGGACCAGCTCTCATCCTATCACCCCTGACCTCTTTTACATCATAACGATTGAACTAATGAGGAGCATCGGCTGAGATCTGAGGGAAGACGTGCTTGAACTAATGAGGTTCAAGCACGTCTACCAGATAATCTGTTCCAACACAAGCATCATTTTTTCAATTATGATGATACAGTAATATTATTTGGAGGACATAACTTATAAAACTCAATCTATTGAGTGCTACAGACTGTGACAACTAGCCCCGGTCTCCAATATGCAGAGAAAACCAATTGGGACGAGGAGAAATTTGCCAGTTGTTTACACCCTCTGACTGCCTTGTGGAGCCAAGTCTACACCACACACCCAAATAAGAACAACTCTAGATCAGTCCTTTTTCTCACACACTGAAACAAATCCACAAATTTACCCCCACCACATTTTTAAGAGGACTTCAAAACCAAAACATTGGTGAGTTTGCGTCAATCCTCCAAGTAAGAATGTAAACAGGCAATCCCTCCTGTTAGACCCTATCAGCAGTACACAAGAGCGTATGGAGAAATCAGACTCCTGTATGTACAACGTGCCTCGGTTATGACCCTCCAAAGTTGGCACACCCTCTCCCTGCACATTTCACATTCCTCAAACACAATCACACTTCCCTTCCACCTCTGCAGTTCTAGGAAAACAGCAAATGAGAATCCAGCACATTCAACAGCCAAAAGGAATGTCAGCTTATTTTGGCAGGTCCAGATAAGAAGCACTGAGCCACTTCTGCATAATAATGTAAACCATTAAGAGGTAAAAAGGTCTATTTTGACAAAGACCTGAAGTTGAATTCTCTAAAGGAAAAGGCTGTGAAAAAGGTGAAATACAATGACTGGAGGCCATTAGTTGTTGCGGTTCAAGAATTTGGGAATGATGAATATTTCACATTCATGCAACCCACCAACAAGCATGGACTAAAGCAATGGTTCATGCAAAAATGAAACTTCTGCCATTCTGTAATCACCCTCATTTCATTCCCAACCTATATGACTTGCTTTCTTGCACGTAGAACCAAATGAGATATTTCGAAGAATCTTCTGGTTGCTCTTTTCTGTGCAATTACAATGGGAGTTTTGAAACAAAACTGAAACAAAAAGCACCAGTAGAAGTAGTTCACAAATTTGGAAGCAAGAAAGTCATATGGTTTAAAAAAGAAAGACTTGGGGTATATGCTTGGAGCCATGCTTTTTATTCTGGATAATGAAATCCTGCTCAGGAACATTTTTGGTGTCAACCCCACGTTGTGGTGTTAGAATGCTACAGCTAGATGTAAATAATTCCCTCACTTTAAAAAAAATAAAGGTGCTTCGCTATGCCATAGAAGGACTCTTTCCTTTTCACAAGAAGTTCTTTAGATTAAAAGATTCTTTAGATTAAAAATGTAAGAAAGAATTGGTTTAAAGAAGCGTTGACTGAATGGTTCTTTGAGGAACCAAAAATGGTTCTCCTATGGCATCACTGTGAGCAACCATTTAAGCATTAAGTGCCGGTTTCATGGATAGGAATTAGATAAAGCCAGGACTTGCTAGACATTTAAGAATTTTTAGAAACATGTCTTACAAAAATGCATTATCTAAACAATGACAATTATGTATTTTAAGATATCTTAGTGCAAGCCTTTTCCAGTTTATACAGCTCTTAACATTTATTTTAATCTAGGACTACTTAAACCCTGTTCGGGAAGAGTTTTAATCTAAAGAGTATAAACTAAAGGTGTTTTCACACCTAGCTCATTTGAAGTGTTTGTTTAAAAACTTAGTTTGGTTCACACCGTGCTCAGATCCACACCAAAATAATCAGTCTGACTTGAACAAGATGATCTTGGCCTGATCGAAAATGAACAGTTTTAGTCACATGTGACTTGCACAAACAAAAGTTGGTATGTTTTGAAATGCTACCTTGTCAGAACGAATGAACCCCTGTAACAATTTAAGTCTCTGTTTTGTAACAAAGCAAATAATCTTCAGGATTGAAAACACCTAACTCACATCCTTTTATTTCACAGTAAAGCCAAAAACATGACTAAAACTCATTAAAATAAAATAACAGGCCGAAGCTTTCTTCCTAGAAAAGCAGCAGTTATGAGAAGGTTTGAATATGAATGGCTATCTTCACCTCAGGCCCCAAAGCTGCCATTGATTCACAAATGAAGGTGTTCTCATCCTTATTTTCTGCTTTTGTCATTCCTAAAAACAAGGCAAAGGTCACTCACACACACAAAATCAAGTCTATTGCTACCAACACAAGAGAATTACACCCAAAAATGCATTCTCACACACCCTGGGGTGTGTGTCCACTCTATTACATAAGATCTCAGAGCTGCATAGCTGAGAGATGGGCAGAGCAGGGATTGAATGCTGCCCTCACAGGGCAACCCAATCTAATTATGACCAGTTTCCAACTGGCTGCCCTCATTAGAGCTCAAAGAGTCTGTGACACAATACAGTTTTACATAACAGAGGTTACGGCCAGCCACAATGACAGGCTTATGGTGAACCTTCATCATACAGTCCCACCTAAAAACAGAATGTAGGAGAGAAAATATCCTGCCTTATAATTATCTCAGAGTTATTAGAAATAGCATTCTCTGGATTCTTCTGCCGATTTGTAGTGGTTTTTAAGTTTAAGTTAACTCAAGGTCCTACACAGAAATGCCATGCATAACAACAATAATAATATTAATACAAATGTTATGTATAAAAATAATTTTATTCACGTCATTTAGGACAGAACGAAACCAATGAGTGTTTTTTGGCCGGCAATTTGCAGAGAGAGAGCATCTAAATATTTAAAACTTCATGAATTTATCTAGTCAAAAAAGCTAATATTATTTAGGTGAATAAAATATCAGTTTAAGCGTAAGCTTTATATGAAACATCATTTCATACTCGAGTCCAGCAGGGTTTCTCCTTTAAAAAAATTCTCAAAAAGTGTTTTCGCTGAATCAACTGCACATGACCTCAAAACTAACACATTTTTGCAGAACTACGTAAACACAGTTAAGAATAATAAAATGTAGGTATTTTATGTGGTCTTGGCTTGGATGACTTTTTTTCCTTTCATGGAAAATGCCAAACACAGGCTAATGAAAAGTACAGAAAGCATAATGATCACCATCTGTGACGTTCAATTAGAGTTTAAGTTAAATACAAATATATTAAATCAGAACATTAATACATTGCCTCTAATATCTTAGACTTTCAAATAAATAAAGGTAAGTTGCTTGCTGCCACTTGTAATACACATACCAATCTCACTGCCATGTTCATTATGCGAAGGCGCCAAAATAAGCTTGTTTCTTCCTACCTCACACACTGCAGCACAGATACACAAGTCTGTTTCCACTGAACTTAGATCAGATAGCTGACCAACTGCATAAATGTTTCCATCTGGCTGCTGTATAAGAAAGTGGCGGCACGCTTCAAATCAGGGTATGAAGGCACCATATCACCATGGGTGGGACCAAGCTACAGGAACAGGCTAAATAGGCATGTTTCAAACGTGGCTAAAATGGTTGATGGCTTTATCCATTGACTGCTTTGTGAAATGTGTAATAGAACAGATTTACTATCTCTGTTACACGCTGAACCCAGATAAGGGTGAGTAGTCGGTGCTGAATAACTTCCCCATGGACAAACTGATAAGGAATATATTGCTATATTCAGGGCAAAGGAGACTAGTCTTGGATGAACTGACCGTGGCAAACGAACGCTTGAATGGAGGTGCTCATAATCAAGCTATTTGTGCAAAGTTCCTCACACACTGAATCATGCTGATAAAACCCACCCCACATCTGTCTGTGAGACATTTAGAGAATCCTGAGGGCGTCTGGAGAGGTCTGATTTGAGCTCTCGCCAGCCAGGCCTTTATTCCCTGTTCATGACAGAGATGAACAATGAGCTCCTCCATGCACAATCATGTACAAAAACACACAGACTGTGGGCTGGAAGTGAGGCACGCTGCCCCCCGGAGGTTTCGCCAGGCTCTGGAATGCAAGATAAAGGCGTAAGCGCTGTACGGTCAGCAACAGCAATCGTGGGAAAGTGTCTCTTGCTCCTCTTATCTCGTCAAGGAATGCGAGTTATCTGAGAGCGGCTATATGCAAAGGCTTTCAAAAGCAACAGATGCTTCCTGAAGAGAAAAAGGAAGAAAGAATTTTACTTTTGCTAGCAAATGTTGCACTTGGAAGGTTATTTCCAAGAACAAAAGCAAACAAGGAATAGTGAAACTGCTTTATATTACATGCACATGTATTTTAGGAGGAAGTGCACTACCAAACAGTCAAATGAAACTGCACCATTTCGTGAAAGACTAGTCATATGGATAAACCCTCCAGTGTGTGAAACATTAAATGACAAAAGGAAGAACATCATATTTTTTTTTTTTTCCAATAATTATTCTGCAACTTCGAGTAAAACAGTTGTTGAAACGTATAAACGACTACAGTGCAATAAAATGTTATCACTCCCCGAGCAGAAAGTATTTTATCAGTATCTGAGGTGTTTGTAGGAGTGATAAAAAGGATACATGTGCATACATCTTAATTGTTTGTATATTAAGCTCTTCAATAATTAATGAAAAAGCATTCACATAGCTCTTATAACAATGCACAGATTCTTTTACATTTATCCTATTAATTTTGGCCTATTTTATATGTACTTTAAGCATTAATGCACATTTTAATGCCACTATTATTATTTTTAATTTATTTAATTTCTATATGGTTCTCTTTGAATGAAAGACAGTAGATGACACAAGGATGTGTAAAGGTCAAAGGTTATCAGTCAATACGGCTGTAACAGCACACTTAAATGGCTAAAAATGACTGCCCACTCACAGAACAACATGCCCCATAGAAAAATATACAAGCTCCAGCACACGCCATAATGGACTGTATCAACATCATTCATTTAGAGCGACCATACATCCACTTTTTATCAGATATGTTCTGGCTGGGATTTTTAAATCACCCGAAATGTCAGGGTTTTGGCTTTGTTTTCCTGAGAACTGTTTCCCCAGGCGTTTTGCTTCATAAGACCTCAATATATTATCAGGAGCCACACAGAAGTATTAATCTAGTCTTGTTTGTATGTTTTTTGGCTCTCGTAATCCAGCAGCCATAGTTGGGCAGTTTATGAATTGCCAAAGACAACGGTTTTACCAAAAAACATATTTACTGTTTTAAAACCTATCTAGGATGGCCTGAGAGTAAGTAAATTAACAAGTTTTTATTTTTTTTGGTGAACTCTCTCTTTAAACGTTTATGTTTAGTCCAGATAAGAAATGTCATGAATGCAAGTAGCTATTAAATAAAGGCTAGTATGTAATTTTATTACATAAGCTACTTAGTATAAAATGTAATACATTTCATAGAAATTTCCTATGATACCCAAACAATAAACCTTAGATAGATGCTATATGAATATGGAATGAATAGATACATTTTAATTGACAATATTTGCTGTAGTTTTCTAAATGGTCAACTATTACTATTAAGACTATAAAACTAGTTCAGTAAAGGTTAATTCAACTAAAAAACAGAGAAATTTAGTGAATGTAATCTGTGGAACAAAATGAATCATAATTTGTTATTATTTCAGCGTTTACAGCGCATGTTACAGTTACAGTCCCAAAACGCTATATGTACCTGTGTTTGCACCGATTTGATCATCCTCTGTAAGCCCCTCCTTCTCACACACCATCATTGGTCAGTTATGTACGATGCCTGCATGGTATTGGCCAAACTACTTTTCAGTAGTCATTAGCATGAAAAACAACAGCAAAACTAAGTCAAAGCACGGACAATTAAGGCAATATAGAAATCCTAGGCAGTACTCGATCAGGAATATAGATGTGGTCACACAACAGCTCACAGTACATGGTGATACTGAACTCAGTCCTGTTCCATGTCTGCAGTTACAACGCGACTCCAATTCCTGTGCAGACAGAAATGGCATTTGACTCTTTTATGGAACTAAATGTACTGAATGTGATCTATGTGTAAAGATACAACGCATACACCTGTTAGAGTCACATTAGAAGCTCAGATATGCAAGCAAGCTACATTCAGGTATGAGATAATGACGTCACAGTTCTAAGCACTTCAAGTGGAGATGCTGCTAGCTCCTGGTCAGTGATGTTTGTCTGTTTATTTCGGCTGCAGTTCTACCATAACAAAAGCTTCTCTGGCATGACGCTGTGTGCATTTTAAAGGCCAGCCATGACTTCACCTCTGTAGTTTCACAAGCATATGGTTACACCTCACATTTGCGCATGTTTGTCTATCGGAAGATATGTAGCGGAACATTTTCTTGCTGAGGGTCAGGTCATTGCGTTAGTTCTGCCTCTGAGGACACATGACTTCAGCTGATCTCAAAGCTTAGCGGGACATGCAATTGGTTGGAACATTCATGGCATCTCTATCTCACTGATCCACAGAGCATCATTTCATACACACCGTTCTTCACAAACACCATTAATAACGGTTGGTGAAATATGCTGCATTAAGGGGATCATTCAGCCACAATATATTCACTTTCATGCCCTTTCAAGGCTGTATGCATTTCTCCTTCTGTGGAGATAAATCTTTCCTTTCTTCTGAAAAAATTGTTTTAAATTCCACTTTTATGGAGGAGAACTTAAATATCCAACAATATCAAATATACATAATATCTTCTTTTGTGTTATGTAGAAGAAATAAAACTTTCATTTTTGGGTGAACTATGCCTTTAACACAACATAACATCATGCTCTAACAAAGCTACAATTACTCGAATGAATGTTAAAAACAAAACTATTTCACACTTTAAAATTAAAAAATAGTTTTGAGATGTTAATGTATGTTTTGTGCACTACTATAGTGCAGTGTGGATACTCGTTTACTTCAAGTCAGTTTCTGTGTGTGTGTTTGCGGTGTGTCATTTTGAAAGTGGCCAATGGAAAATGTTAGTGTTCATGTTATTTAAAGAAGTGGATAGAAGTCACCTGGTGCCATGAATTATAGCTGAAACATCCACTTCACATTGGATCAAAGCCACTATTATGGTCTCGTGCTAAAGAATGAAAGAGATTAATATTATAACAAGCCAGCTGGGCAACAAATATCAGTCTTATTTTTTTTTTATTGCTATAGAATAATTTTTTGACAAATAAATGCTTCATAATAAATAAATAAAAATGTATTTATTTATTTACAACATTTATTTATAAAAAAAAATACTAAGCACTTCCTCCCACATTTTCTGGATTTTTCTCATAATTATTTTATCTGTTATACTTTAATTTAAGATGTTTTTGTGTAATTGCACAAATATGAGCTAATTAACATTAACTGCTTGTAATTACGCATAATTTACCATTATTAGCTTACTATATAAGGATATAAGTAACATGTATAACAAAACACTGTAAAATAAAGTGTTACCGTTTTATCTGTTCGCAAAAATATTAATTACAAATGTACAGAACAGGATGAAAATCTGAGTGTGTAAATACATTGGGAATCGTGACTGCGCCCTCTATTGGTTTACTCACTGTCATGTCGTTCTAAACCTGCAGAACGTTGAGGGTCCAAACAACATTGACCTCCACTGACTTTCACTGTATGGACAAAAAAAGATGTATTATTCAAAGAAACATTAACGGATTTAGAAGAACATAAAGTGTAATAAAGTGTACAGGACAACAGTTCACTTTTTGGGTTGAACTATGCCTTTAGGTTTGAAGCTAGACGTTCCAGCTTTATGACTGATTTCCATCTTACAAAAAGTCCATTGCACAAAAGAATTGCATTCTGAATGTTTTGACCTTTTAAAGCAACAGTTTTAACCGTTCAAAACAAAATTATCAGGTGCATTCTTGGCCACAGTTCAACCATTAAGCAAGTCAAGCGTTGATTAATCTGTCAGTTCGCCCTTGACTTTATCCAGGGCCCCAAGATTCATAAGATCCTTGCAATCAAAAATGCTTTTCCTCTGCAAGCAAAAGAGTAAACGTCCACATTGCCAAATTCCTCAGTGCTGTTTGTTGAGCTTTGCAGGCCTGGTATCCAGGGTTACGGAATTCCAATCGCAAAACCGCTGGACCGGAGCCCGGCAAAACATATTTCCAGCACTTGCTAATCTGAGGAAGGGAAGAAGGAGCGAGAAAAAAAAAGAAAAAAGAGACACATTCCAAAACAAATTAGATTTAGGATATTCCTATTCCCCCCCGTTTCTCAAAGCAAGGGAGCACATGTCTCCCACTCAGTATCACTCCGTTGGTAATATATGAGTCTGTGCTCAATAACAGCCTTTAGCTATTTCCATGTGCAGGATCCCACATGGATGACATTAACATTCCATGAGCTTTCTCATGTTGAACGTGTGCGTTGCTGTAGTTTGTGTGTGTGTGCTGCAAACCGACAGGCCTGGCGCAATCGGTGCATTCTTGGGGTGAAACTGTACTAAATCATTAAAGCAAGCTGCAATAGGCCACTAAACATAGGTGGAGACTTAAGAGAAACTTGTGTGTTTGACGTCAACTGTTACAACACTGTGCAACACTGTTACAGGATACAACCCCAGAGAATGTATCTGATCCCATCACATGTCCAAAACAGCCTTTTCCCTGAAGCACAAAGTGATGAGGAAATAAAACCATTCACACAAACTCATCCACTCCCATAACAAACATAGCTATGAGAACAAGCTCTTTTAATTCAACCGTTAAAACACATACTCTTCACAGCTCAGTAGGTTTACAATTTTGTTTTATATTTATGTTAGGTTACACTGTACATAAATATTGAAATAAAAAGGCACAGCAAAACGTACGGATGTCTCAAGTGCTCAAAAAACACAAGAGGCCATATGAAAGGTCAAAGGTCAAGGGAATAGGGAGTATATATGTGGTCATTCCTTCACTAGTGCAATAATCATTGAGGTATTTAGCACTTTTGGGACGTAAAAAGTTGTTTGGCACTGCTTTGGTGTCATTTGCTGTACTGATCTTGTCCAATCATCGTGCAGCTTTTATGAATCCTGGCTAGTTGCCAAAACACATTCTTCTTCTCAAATAGAAATGGCCCTATAGATAAGTCATCACCTGTAAATGTCCCTGCAAGCTCAGATCAAGGCACTCAGTGGCCGTTTTGTGGCCGGCCGTCCTTGCCCAGGTATTTGGAGACAGTGTTGGCGTTTTCCTGCTTCATGCTCTGAATGTGGGTGTCAAGTCTCTGAAGCAGCTCTTGAGACCTTAGAGTTTCCTCTTCCAGAAACCGTGTAGTCACTGAGCCATTTGGAGATCCAGCAGAGTCCTGGAGAAAGAGGGAGGAAATGACCATTAAGGCTGTTGTGTATGTGTATGTATCATTCTTATTAAAGCAGTGTGTCAAAAGCAAAATTCTACTGAAGTACAACATCATTATTTACAGTATCTTCATTCTTGCTGCCCATCTCTTGTACAGTATATTGTGCCAATGGCAAATAGCAGTGTCCATAAAATATCTAAAAATAAATCTTGCTATATATATCATTTTTTCCCCCCTAAGAAATAAAATAAAATAAGATTTTTTGCCAAATAAAGACAGTTGTATGACCCAGACATTTTTTTAAATAAACAGATGGAAACATTGTGTCAGTGACCCAAATCTCTATTACTAACCAAAGGCAGAAAGTTGTCTACTGAGCTGGAAGCTTGAACTTCCTCTCCATTAACTGCTGTGCTAAGAAGAGCTGCCATTCTATGGGCTTTGCGGCTTGAAGATGAAGATGAGGCAGATGATGCAGAAGAGTGGGCTGGGGACACAGCTATCCTGCTCTCTTGTGATTGGCCATCAGGGCGACGAGGGGAAGTTCGTGACAGATTCTCAAGTTGCTTGAGGAGCGTCTGTATTTGATCCTCATAGTGTGAAGCTCTTTCCTGCATCCGAGTCTCCATGGCTTGCAGCTCCTCCTGGTGTCTGCGCTGTACATCCACATCAGCTCTATGACAGCACAAAACACAACATAAGGCACTTACATACTCTACCACTCAAAAGCCTGGATACAGTTATTTTGTTTTTGCATTATGCATATTACATTTGGCATTAAATTGATCAAAAGCAACAGTAAAGACATTTATATAACATTTTAAATTTTTTGTAACATGCTTTAAAAATGTATTTTATTTTAAATCAATTCTGTTAAGTTTCCTCTTGATAGCCCAAACTTTTAAATGCTATTGAACATGCTGGTATACTTGTTGGTATCACATGAAGCAAGCAAACCTCAATTCTTAAATTCCAAATTGTTAAAATGTTAAGATGAACTTTTTTTTTTTTTAATGTTGAAGTAACAAGTACCTGTTCTGAGCGTTCTTGTTCTGACTTTGTAGTATCGCTCTCTCGTACTTGTCCTGCCAGGTCTGGTTGTTGGCTTCCATGCGAGCTCGCAGCTCAGTAATTTCCAGTCTCAGTTGCCTGTTCTCCTCCTCCAAACTGTTGAGAGATGACACGTAGCTGTCTCTAAGACTCGCCAGCTCTCCATCACCACTCTAACAAAGAGAAAACGTTATGAGCAACGAAGAAAGCATGCAAAACTAAAGTAAAAAATACAAATCTGAAAAAAAAAATCTGCCTCGCATCATAAATTCAGCAACCATGTTTATAGTAAGCCTATTAGACAAGGCATTATTAAAGGTTAAAATACACAATCATGCAACTGATTTAAATTATTACCACCAAGACACAGTCAAGCACAAATGTATACAAACACCTTCAGGGGCCCCAGAATGACTTAAACATTTTTAAATAAAAACTGTGTTTCTATAAAATAACATTCAGTTCTTAAAACTCCTTATATCATGGAGTTTTAATGAATTGTGGTTAATTAATTTAACATACTGACCCTGTCAGATCTGTAATAAAAAAAAACAACCGTCTGAAAACTAGACGTTATAGTCATTATAATAGCAGAAATCATGGGTCCTTTGAATACTGGGGGCTTTTGAGTCCAAAAGGTTAGGAACCACTGCTGTTGCAAAGTGTGGGACCAATAAATGTTCAAATAATATTAAAGGCAGATGCTATTAATATAGCCATGAATTTAAATTAAAATGAAGGTTTACTGAGCAAAATAATGAAACCTTATGTGATCTTGACTCGACTCTCTCAAGAAGATCATTTAGATGCTGATTCTCAAGCTTTAGAGTTTCAAGCTGGACCTGTGTCACCTACAAAAACCAACATTCAGTTTATTCATGACATAATAAAGCAGTAATAAAAAGCAGGGTTTTGGTGTTAATAATCTGGACAGGTTGTGAGTGTGTTTTGGTGTACCTTGAGTTCTGATGCCCGTCGCTCTGCTCGCTCCACTTCTGCCCGTAACTGTCGCTCAATACTGGAGGCGGAGCCAGTGAGCGTGGCAATGGTGATGTCACGCTGATGAAGTTCGCTGGTTAACTGAGACACCTCCTTCCTCATTCCCTCTAACTCCCCACAACGAGTCTGTTCGGCCCTTTCAAGCTCTGCACGTAACTATGGACACAAAGTGTTAAATTTGACCCAAAATGGTCATCAGTAATTTGTACATACAATATTTATCAATCTAATAATCTAATTGTCAATGAGACAGTTCAGTGTGTTCAGACAAATAGAGCTGGTATTACACTGGTAATATATTAAACCTCAAAACTGTAAATAACATATTGCTCATTTTGCATACACGTTTGTTTTCTGCCGAACAGCGAGTGTGTTCCTCCTCCATCTGTTTCCACTCATTTTCTCGTCTGCACATCTCTGCTTTATGCTTTCTCGTGCTCTCCAACCTGACAAAACAAAACAGAGTTCAAGTTTTCTATTGTTAGTTGCTGGTGCTGTATATTATCGTGAAGAGACATTTCAAAAACATCTCACTTGTCTCGAAGTCTGATGACCTCAGCTTTCAGGTGACTCTCACAAGTCTGGGAACTGTTCAACTTGGCTGTGACCTTCTCCAGATCTTGTCTAAGGGAGGCCAAGTTTGGAGACAAACCGTGTGATGTTAAAAATTCTTCTAGAGACCTGTACAAAGAGACAAGGTTCTTATAGGTTGCATACTGAGATTGATACCTAGCTAGCAAGTCAGACTGTTGTTAAGGGATAAATAATAAGACTAGTTCTGTGTATGTAAGAAGAGAATATTGAAAGGAAGATGATAATATACCTGATGACTTGCTCTTTTGCTTGCAGAGTTTGGTTAAGTCGGGTCACTTCCCGCCGTAACTGCTGCTGCTGGATTCCTGTGCTACGTACAAACTGATCCTGAGCGTCCAGTGTGGCCTTCAGCTCCTCCCGCTCTTCACTCAAAACCTGCAAAAAATAGCATTACTGTTATTCAATAATTTATTTATTTTATAGAAAATAGCATTTGTTATTTTATAAAATGGCAAAATGCTTTATTTAGCTAATAATGCTTTAGCAATTAAACCAGTACCTAATTCTGCCTTGAAGTCATGTTGGAAAAATTATATGATTAAGATGAGTTTTGAGCTTTCAAAATATAACTGAAGTCTGAAGTTTAAAGATTACGCATATATTAATAATCTCTACCTCTAAAAGTCGATCTCTGCCTCTATTATTCTGGTGGATCTGGATCTACCTGTCCCCGTATGTGCGCTGCAGCGGGGCAGCTGACCTGCTGTTCCCTGATGGAGTCTCCCAGCTCATCCTGAAGCAGCCGAAGTCTCTCCAGTTCTAGTTCTTGTGTATGTAGGCTGTCCTGAGCTCTCTGTAGCTGAGAGCGCAGCCGCTGCAGTTCCCCCTGCTCCTGTGTCCGACCTACACCCTGAGACTGAGACACATACAATTTCTCATATATTATTATAAAAATACAACTCCTTGGAAGAAAAAAAATCCTGAACGAAAAAATACTATTAACCATATAAAGCCTACAGTATCATAGCTGATCTATTAGTTATTTTAAATTGTTTATATTTAAAATATTTATAAAATTCTTTTTTGATGTGAAATCTTTAATGATTTAACCATAGGCAAAACTTTTTTGTTAGTAATTTCAATATAAACACTAAATGGCCTGAAGCAGATTACGTTTATTTGATTATCCAAACTCAGTTTTTTTCTAAAATAAATTATTTATCAAATATACAATCCATCAGGTTTCACTGGGATTTATTTGTATACATCTCAATCATTACTGTTTCACGTTGCATTATATGCAACACTACAGAGCTTAGCTCATAAAACAAAGCATTTATATCATCTTACTAAAATGTTATTGAAAGATATAATGTAATAAGTCATATTTATAAACAGTTTCTGAAGTAATAAAATGAATCGGATCGACTGTGAGAAGTCCACCTTACATTTTGGAAAAATATCTGCTGAATATAAATATCTGCATTTTATTACCCTACTCCTTGATTTAAGCTCCTTAAATATTTGAGTCCTATATCATCCTATTTGAACCATAAAACATTTTTTAAGCTTTTGCCTAAATGTCCATTACACTGTGTAATGTGGGAGAGGGTCACCTGGATGAGTGCAAACTGGTCAGCCAAGTTCTTCCTTTGCTCCTCCAGCGAAGTCACTTGTCTCTGATACTGCAGTCTTTGCTGTTCCCAATCTGCTGAACGCTGACGAAACTCCTGCATTCACAGAAACAAACGTTCAATGACCTTTAATAACATTTAAACTAAAATTATTGAACCATTCTAAATAAAAAAAAAAATGAAGTGCAAAATTAGCCAGACTCTTTACCTCCAACTTGCTTTTGAGGCAGGACAACTCAGTCCTGTCCTCCTCTCTGCTCAGAGCTCCTTCTCGTGCCTCCTTCAGATGCTTACGCTGTAGCTTTTCATAGCTGTGTTTCAGTTTAGACAACTGTTGACAGGAATTAGTTGTTAACTATACAGATAAAAACAATTGTTGCAGTGACAAGCATGTGATAAGGAACAAAGTCACGTCATACATTGCGTCTGAGATAAATAACAATAACATATACAGCACCACTACTATTAAATTTTTTTTTAAAGTGAATCGTACTTCATCTTTTACATGTTGCAGCTGTTCTTCATACTTCACGACCAGCTCTTGTTTTCCAGCTTGCATCTCATCTAGCTGTTTCCCTAGCACTCGGATCTGGAGAACAAAAGATCACACTTATCAGAGTCAATGTGAAATGCAGCTCAAACATGACACCTAGTGGAACGTTATCTCTTTACAACATAGATAGACATTGACTTTATTATATATGCAGGATATGGTCAAGATCATATATATGGTGATGCAAATGTCTGAAATCATTTGCCAAAACATTTGTATTTTTTCCTAAATTTAATTTAAAACATTTAAATTAAGACATTTTTCATAATAAATCACATTAAGAATTTTAGCGCAAAGACTAAATTAAAAATTGTAATTAAAATCATGCAGCATTTGATATATTTAATTTTTTGATGCCAACATAAACTCATCTCACATAGTCACTTGATTAATCAGCTAAAACAGATCTTATTTTCTATTTCTTTTATTTTTTCTAAATTTTTGTTTATATTAAAATTAGGTTAAAATGATTAAAATAGATTTTAATGATTAAAATGGCTCATTTGAATTCTGCCAAAGGCATTCAGAATATGTGTGCTACCTAATAATAATGACTAAAAGTAAAGTCCTAATAGGACAAGACTAGTTTTACAGGGGGTCGTTAGAGAATGTTTTGTTTCACAGACGTACTTGGTGATTTTAATCCCGTCCGAATCCGCCATGTCTGTGTTTTTCTCTCACAACCTCTGTGATAATTCTAGAGTCCGAATGCTATGTCTGTGATATTATTTTTCACAACGCATTTCCTTGTGTTTTTTAGCCAACGTGATATGGCATAGATGCTCTTACCGCACACACGTTTAATATATTTTGATATATAAAATACGTACAGTACAAATAAAGAGCCAGATCTGTATACTGTTAAGACTGGCTATTACATATGTTTTAATTATCAAAATTAAACATGTGTTTACTACAAATAAAAATCATAATAGCTGAACTAAAGTAACCACACATTAACATAGTTTTGATGTACTAGCCATTTAGCTTCACCATGGTATTTGTGATTATACTAATGTGTTATCAATCTGAATGACTATAGCAATGCACGCATACAGAAGAGCATGTGATCTCTGTGACGCCCACATGAACAAAACAGCCCCTCTCACCTCTGTAATAAACACAGAGGTGTTAGTCCCGTCCGAAATGGTACATGGAAGTCACAGACGACAGGTGATAAGAACTGAAGCTCACACGTACAGTAGTTTAGAAAACTAGCTCCGTCTGAATAGAGCAACAGTGCAATTCATGCGCGCTAAAATATCAAGGTGAAATTCATCATAGCTTGCGTAATATAGACCCAGCTCTCAACCTAACTTTGTGAATAGATCAACGGCAATATCACGTGATAAGAGTCTCACGTTAATGCAGGACGTTAACGCCGATAACGGCCCACCACTAATTAAAATTCAAGATTTTCAACATGATATCAGACTTTTGAAATCTATGGAGTAATTACTTGTTATAATATGTGATAACATTCCTGAATTTATAAAATTTCAATTTAACAACATTAGATGTGTGTATATACATTTTAATCAAATGCATTTATTAGTCAGTTATACTGATATATGTCATGTCTACTTAATCTTACATGAAGAAAATGATCAAAATAATAACTTTAAAAATTAAAAATCAACATGTTATATCCTTATCACAGCAATGGTGTCATGATCAACATGATATATAATCAATGTTTCTTGATAGTCTTTATTTGTGTAATAATGTCTACTTCAGATCATTTCAGATTTTTGTTTATTTTGTCATTCTTAGTGTTCGTTTGTTTTTTTGCACAAATAAGTTAGTCCTTAGTCCGCACCTACGTATTAACCAGTTGTCTTTGATGATGCATTTATTAAAACTAGTTTAAGAATTCCTGTTTGAGCAATAATTATGGTTTTCTGAATAAGGCTATTTTTTTGCAAAAAAAAAAAAAAAAAGATCTACTTTAAATAATCAAAACAATCAGAGTAGCTTTATCAACAACAGTCCTCACATTATCTAATGTCACATAGTTAATGCTCATAACAATGCTTGAAGTATTCAGTCTAGTCTATTCATGCAAGAAGACCCATGCCTTCATGCAGTTCACCTGCTTTAACCCCTTTTCCACTACCAACACCAACATTTGGAAACCACCATCCTGGAGCTCCAGCAGGGACATCATCACCTCCCTCACCCTAAGTGTCTGCCAGGGGTGAAGGCAATTCAAAGAGATCTTACCATGGAAAGTGTAATACAAAACCATCACAAACCTTGGCCTCTTATTACAATAATTAATTGTAATGAATGTGTTCCAAGAATGCAGTCTGGAACATGCTTTGTCTCATATCTCACTACAGCATTAATCAATTTACAGTTTACACATGGGTGCCTTATAACTTTCTTTTAATGTAACAATTTTGCTTCTTACAGCAGTTTCACACTCCAAATGAAAGTGTGAACATGTGAGGGTGAACAAGAGACATGACGATACCTCTGAGCTCCTCTTGTCGAGCAGAGCTCTGGCTGACTGGAGTTCCTCCTGCGTATTATGCAGACGCAGCTCCATGGCTCGAACCTCTGCCTCCCATTCACGCCGCTTGTGCCCCACCATGATGTCAATCTGTCGCATCAGTTCCTGTAATTCCGGCTCGCAGGAAGACAAGACAGAGCTGAGGAGATGAACAGCAGGAGGGAAAGTGTAAACCAAAGTACTGCAAATGAGTGAATGCTTTATGCCTACAACAAATGCATAACGCAAATCACTTTCTGAATATGTGCATTGCTCATAATTTGATACCTGGCATCATGATCACGGAGTGTGCTCAAAAATTCCTCCATTATTTCTCAGTAATCTTTCTTGTACATCCTTATTACAAAATATCTGGACAGGATGCCTGAGAAAAAAAAAAGTCATGGGTGTAAGTATTCTGATTTAGCGTTGTGTCTGCATGAGGTTAGTTTCCATGGGCAACTACAAATACAAAGTAGCATTGGTGTGCTCTAATAGATTTGAGTTGATATATCAATTAAATCCCTGACAAACTAAGACTTCAAACTTTAATAATCAGGTATAAAAATATTGCATTCGTAAAAAAAATATGTTAACATATAAATAGAATTAACTGGCCGGTGGTGTTCCAATAATAACGAACTATTACGTGCTGAGCTATTATTAGAAACTGATTATAATGTCAAATAATTATAAGTGACTTTTTAACATTTTTAAGGATTAAGTCGTATTGTTTTTATTTGTGTGTTACTAATAAATCACTACTTGGCTAACATTAGCATGTTAGCGTGGAGAAATAGTACACGCATATACTTTAACGTTACTGTATTTGCACAGAAAGTGAATTAACACCATAACATAAAGTGTTAAAGTTTATTTTCTTGAAATACAAATGTCCCTTACCATTTCTGGGACACTTGACATCACGTTTGTCAGCTGGGGCTGTAGGGGTGACAGAAACTCAACAGTTGAAGGCGCACAACAACCAAGAACATCCACACAAGAGAACAGAGCAGCCCCACTTCTGCCTGCACTTCCGCAGTGTCACGTGGTTCAAAGCATGGCTTCTCATTGGACATGTTCATGTCCCTTTCAATGATTTGTATTTCAATGTATTTAAATATAATGCATTTCTATGGTCTTTGACAGTATTCAACATATCCGGATTAGTTTGCTTATAATTTGGGATTGTGTGGTGCATTTAAAAGCTCTATTAACTTAAAAAGTATTAAATATAGCAGACTGTATATAGTTGTCACAAAAGGAAACACAATAACTATTTTTATTAGTTGTAATTTGGTGAACAGTTACTTGCAACGAACCTAATTTGCTCAACAGATTAAATCACAGATGTATAATTTGAATGTAGTATTTAAACATTCGGTTTTTACATAAATGTGTGCATAACATAACTGATCTTCCTGCTTACAGTGACGGGCACAAGAATAGCACCTGTATAAACACTCTACAGTCCGCGAAGGACTGTGGGTAATTTATTCGACCATGAGGTGTTGACATCTTATATATTAAAATATAAATATATATAAATATTAGTTCACCCACCACCGAATATTGTATAGGTCACGGATACCAAGGTGATTAGGTTACAAAAATAGATAATAGACTTCAGCTTTACAAATGTTTACAAATAACGTTAGACGTGTTTTTGGTAAGTAAGTTAGTATCTAAGTAGTTTTGGATACAAAGTATGCAGATTTTACTGCGATTTATATATATAGTTACACAATTGCAATTATGTAGCTGTAATTAAAAATATTTTTACGTTTGTCGTAAGTTATATTTACATATGGAAAAGTGGAAAGCAGTTCTCTGGAAATATTGAATGAAGTTCATAAGAGGCGTTAATTGTTGTTTTGAAGCGGCTCAGTACAGTAAAATTTTACAAGCATAGATATAGCGCAATATAGCACTAAAATGATTGTCAAACAGTGAACAGTGGTGTTTGTATTGTTTTAGGTCGTAGTACTCACTGCACGTGGCTCGTTGGTCTAGGGGTATGATTCTCGCTTCGGGTGCGAGAGGTCCCGGGTTCAAATCCCGGACGAGCCCAATATTTTCTTAGCTATTTTTTAATGTATTGCTTGATTTGAACAAATAAATAGTATATATCCACTAGCGGAGTTTCCTTTAAAACAGACGTAGAGTTAAGGCAAAGTACGCATGTGACGTTACGTAATAACGTTAGCTACGCCACTGACTGACGCGTGTAGATTCTTGTGAAGATTATTAACAAAATGTGCAACGAATAATTTAGTTAATAAAACTAACTTCGACACAGTATTAAAATAAAATACTTTTATGTCCGTGTAAGAGCTGATACCGGTTTTTGTAAACTTTATTTGATATGACCACCAGCTATATCGCAAGCGGCTCGTTGGTCTAGGGGTATGATTCTCGCTTTGGGTGCGAGAGGTCCCGGGTTCAAATCCCGGACGAGCCCATCTTTTATGATGTTTTGTGTGAGAAAATATGTTAGGCAGTTCTTATTATCCTGGAAAGTGCATACACACACACACACACACACACACACACACACACACACACACACATATATATATATATATATATATATATATATATA
>JAUMHP010000048.1:8493206-8510447 GCA_032361065.1 Enteromius trimaculatus | reverse complement strand
TCACTGGCGTTGCTCGCTGCAGAAGTTGAGAATTTTTCAACTTCTGCCGCAAGCAACGCCAGTGAAGCGGCAGCCAATCACGTTCATCCTGTATCCAAGTTTTTGTTGTTGAGTTCCTGTCTAATTTAATTGACTGACGCTGCTATGACCATGCCAAACAGTGCCAAACTTCAGCCACACCTTCCGTCCACTGTCTCCGCCACGAATAAACACGCCCATTACTACTGATTGGCTACAAGTTTGTTTTCTAAAGGGCCCGAATCTTTTTCTAAGGCATTTTTGAAAAATCGTATACCCTGCCTTTAAACTGTCAAATACACAGTCGGTTATGTCTGTGAAAGGAAACAGCTGGGAAAGAAATTGCAAGTTAATATTAGTTCTGTGAATTAATTGACAGCAGTGTAATATACAGTACCTATACTGCTGTCTGAGCTGTTAATATTAAATCAATGATATTAATTTAAATTATATTAAATTAAAACCCAATAATGAATCACTGCTTTGGACAGAACTTCTACAGATTAAATCAGAAAACAATTCTTACTTGAATGCTACTAGTCTGAGGTAAGCATGGCATATTGTGGTTCTAACACTTTAGAAATGGAGGAGCAATGCTTATGAACGCAAAATTGTCAATGGTCAAGCTGTTTATTTTGTTTTCATTTCTGATGGATGACCGGCTTGTACAACCTAATAAGTTTAGATCTAGTAAAAACCATGTTCCACAACACTATATTATATATCAATATAGTGCAGGGATACATCATATTATACCGAATCAATTTTAACTTTGTTTTATTGTACCCCCAAACAAAGTTATACCTACACAGGCAACCAACAGGGAATGAAGGGATACTGCATTTTAAAGTTGCCTCACAGCATCAGGGCACATGATCAGATTGCATTTCAACCTGTAACATTCTCTTCAAATTATATTTATAGACATAACTGTATTTATTATGAAACTACCTAAAGTACCTCTACTGCACACAAGTGTTCCCAAATGTTATGCCTCTATTTTGTTCTCCATATCTGTATGGATACTCAGTGCCATAATATCTCAATGGCTCTTTGCTATTATGACTGCACACATGCAAACATACACCCCACGCATAGAACACAATATACACACTCTGCACCTGTAACAGGCCCAGAAAACAAACAGAAAGAGGACACCTTGTGTCATTCAAACTTACTGGATTGGAAAACTATCCTATTCTGCTGCAAAAATATTCACACAGATAATGAAGAGAGAAATGCTTCTCGTTACCATAGCAATAGACTTTCCGCTACCGCTAATAACAAGTGACTGAATGTGGCAGGAAACGTAATGAGAGGAAAATAAATTAGCCTCAGAGTGGAACAAGGCCAATATTTGAATTTCATGGTGGAAATGACAAGACTGAGAAATCGAGAAATATACCCACCAAAACCTCACCTTTGTAAATGAGACTTTACTCTGTCAAACAAATGAGACAAAATAAATTAATATTAGCTATCAACTGACAAAACTCTGCACTACAGATCATAGGATCGCTTCGAATAGCACAGCTTTATGCTGCCCTTTTGTACAATGACTACTGCATATTTTGGAACTTTCTAATGTCAATTTAACTTTAAAGGAAGGTGAAAACACAACTGTTAATGTTAATGCTAGGCATCCCATCCAGTTCCAGGATTTTAGTGTAATCGGTCAAAAGATAGGAACAACATGGACAGGTAGTATTGCTGTGAAATGAACTTATTTTACATGCAAAACTATGTATATAAAAGAGCTAGTAAACATGACCTACTTTTGTAACAGATAAAAATGATTATTGACGGTCACCATGTGTTACGTGTGTTGAAGTATTGGTTTAATTTTGTTCTATAAACTGTTTCCTTACAATGTTGAGGAACTGTTTTAGGAAAGATATGAAGACATAAAAGGCCATAGAGATGAATTTATCTTCAAACTGTCACTTCTGACCATAATACTAGTCCATAATTCATAATAATGCTTCCCCCAGTGAAAAATTGCACACTGTCATCTTCTCACATCAAAACCCAATGATTTGGACCACTTTTGTTATTAAACAGTGCTTGTTTTGAATGGAGAAATCAATATTATGAAGAGAGGACTTTTAGCTGGAAGCAACAGTTTGAAGTTAAAAACAACTCGATGCATTTGTTTATTACTGGTTATCATTTGACAAGATTTTAATTGATGTATGCGAGTGGATTACTTTTGGATTATTATGTTGTCATGTTATCACAGTCTTTTGGATTTTGACGGCACCTATTCACCATTAGTGAGCAAATGATATAATGCTAAACTTCTCCAAATGTATTCTGCTGAGGATGGCCTGAGGGTGAGAACGTCTTTAGAAAATGTTTACTTTTGGGGCAAACTACCTCAGGACAAGCCAATATCAATGGATATTTTAGAATATCTTAGTGATTATGCAGGTTTTTTTATGATGCAGGGTTTCAAATCCCTCCGCGCTAAGAAAGATTACCGTTTGGCGCCATCTTGTGACAAACACTGGACAACATATGGTGCAATTTAATACTTGTAAATAACTTAAATACATCCGTTATTATATATTCATATGTAGATGTTAGAAATTGTCTTACTAACGTTTGAATGTTAGTCACGTGGTACTATATTGTTTCGCGGAAGGATGAAAATGTTCATATTCATGTCTAGTTTTTTCCTTATGTGGCAAGTAGCCGTGTAATAAGCGGGATAATGCAGAGGCAGCCGATAGTTATCGTGAAATAAGCCCCTTCAGCATGATACAAGACCCCTCGCTATACGTCGGGTCCTGATCACACTGTCGGGGCTTATTTTTGCAATAACTACTGGCTGCCGCTACATTATCCCTTACGTAACAACTACCTTACTAACTATTAAATTAGTAATTTATTGAGATAAAAGTCATAGTTAATAGTAAATAAGTGTTCCCTATTGTGTATCCCTAGGGTTAACAAAACAATCTGTGTCCTTTAATAATTTAATGGACCTGTCTCAAGGACATAAGAACTGTCAAGATACTGGACAACAAAACAGTAATCAGAGTTGGATGCTTATCGAGGCTTATGACTTATGCTGAATCCTGCGGAGACTTTAAGTGTTGCATTAGTCATAACAAATCTAAAAGGAAAGTACAATGAAACAGAGAGGATGTCCATCACTGAGGAGTATCAAAGGACTGTGACACACGGCAAATGTCAGAAAACTGTTTTTTAACACATAGGCTGACCTTGTGTCAGTATCTGGAGTCTGACTGATATGAGCCAGAGCTCTAAAGCCTGAGGGATGATGGGAAACTCTTACAATACAACACAGAACTGTAACCTCATGATGCCAGCACATGCATCTCAACATTTTGTGGTAAGTGGTTCTCTACTAGTGGGTTGTGAATACGGTTGCCAGGTTTTTACAGCAAAACCTGCCCAATTGTCACTCAAAACTAAAAAGAATATTACTAGAATGTTAGAAACTGCTGGTTATAAATATTTTATGAAAGAAATGTCATAGTATGTAGCACACCTTCTTTTTGAAATGTGTTATCAAATACACCTCTTTGGTAAGAAAGTGTTTCCTAAAGAATGTATTTTTCTTCTAAAGTATAAACTATTTTTGTGACTTTGATAAAAGGGGTCATATGACACGATTTCATATTTTCCTTTGTATTTGGAGTGTTGCAAGTTGTATAAGAACAGTAAAGTCGCAAAGATTAAAGTCTCAAACCCAAGAAACAAACTGTAAAAGATGTGCTAGAGGTCATAAGAGAACTAAACCTCGATCAGTTATTGCTGATTTATATATTATTAAATGTGCAGCAGAGTAACCTGATCTGGATCTGAATTGTTGATTTGTTTCAGTTTGAGCTCACTGAAAGGATACTGCCTTCTTTGCTTGTCTCCTGCATGCTCTCCATTCCTGGAAGGGCAGCTGCCACACGCCGAAACAGCTGCAGGAGATAATAGAGAATGCAGTTAGGGACTCCAGCAGTGACAGTAACCAGAACACTTCATACAAAAATGTTGTCTGTAGAGTCAGTGGGTGGCATGATATGCTCTGCGACCATTTTAAAAGTCATTTTAGGAGAAATTACGCAATTGGGCAAAGTACTGGGTACTGAGAACGAAACATTTTCACACAAACTTCAACTGGTCACAGCCGAACGCTGCTTGCTTTGAAATAGAGTTGGGAGAAAAAGAATCTTTAAGTAAATATCAGCAGTAATCCATTCATTTTCTTGGTTATTTCATTTATGCTGTATACTTCAAAAGTACTTGGAATGGTCCTGCAGTGGCCCTGTGTCATACTGTTCAGCCTTCTGGCAGCAAACATGAACTGAACCATTTTTAAACCTGTAAAAATGCAATTTGGAGCAAAGTGGACTTTCTCTGGTGCACTGAAGCTGCTCTGTTATATATAGTAATAGAATTAGAATGAAGATCCCATGCAACTACTGCTTTTCAGAACCATAAATGTCACAGACTAAAACACCTGCTGACCTTTAAAGCGGACTCTGTGTAGAAGATGATAAAGGGACAGCAAAAAGCACTTAGTCTGGCTCTGCCTTCTGAAACTTGCAATGCATTGCTGGCATATCGCTACTAGCAGAGCAATTAATGGCCCACCACATACCTCCATTACAGCCATCCTCTATAAAGGGCTGTTCCCAGAAGCTATATGAGGCCATACCGCAATGATATATAGCCCCACTCACTCCCAATCATATCAAACAGGGCAGTTAGCTTATGTAGCCAACACCACCCCTCTCATTCCGTGCCATCGATCACAATGGAAGAGCCACGGGGAAATGGGACACACTGGACCATTAAGCAGAAAGGGTCAGAAAAAAAGAAAGACTCATTTTGTTAACTACCTTCAGGTCATTGTTTTTGACAAGACAGAGAGAGCCATAATCTATCTTGGGCAAAAAGAACACAAAACCATTCCAATTAAGAAAAAACACAGACAGGCCCATATGTCCATACAATGTCACATGTGTCATTTTACAAATTAGCTTTTAGCATAGCACAGCTGTGTAAGTGTTAGATATTTATGTACAACAACTTTAGTTTGTTCATCATATCAATATTGTGTTTTCTTGGGGATTCTAATACTAAATGGTGGACAATGCATTTTTATATAGAATAACCTAACCCTACTAGAAAACCTTCTGCATTTCCTTAAAAGCTTGCTCCACCCCAAAATAAGAATTTTGTCATTAGTCTCTTACCCTCATGTCGTTCCAACACTGTAAATTCTAGGCTTTACTTTGGAACACAATTTAAGATATTAGGATGCAAACTGGGATGCTTGTAATTGTCCCATTGACTGCCAAGTAAATAACACTGTCAAGGTCCAGAAAAGTATTAAAGACATCATCACAATAGTCCCTCTGTCATCAGTGGTTCAGCCATAAGGATGATCATTTTTAATTTCTTTGCGTACAAAAAGTACTCTCATCGCTTCAGAATATTACAGTTGAACAACTGATGGCTGATGGACTATGTGTTATTTACTTGGCAGTCAATGGGACAGTCACAAACCTCCCAGTTTTCATTTAGAATGTCTTAAATTGAGTTCAGAAGACGAACAAAGCTTTGACGGGTTTGGAAAGACAAAATGTTCATTTTGGGGTGGAGAAATTCTTTAATATTTTGCATTGTTTTTACAAAATTAAAGCGTCCCCAAAATAATATTTTAGGTTTGTTTGATTATGCTTACTTATGGGTATTTGTCCTCAAAACATGGTTAAGTAGCTCCACACACATAAACACACTTCACTGCATGTAAAAGAGCCACTTCATTTGTTTTCAAATTAAGACTAAATGAATCACTTATACTACTCTACTCAGGTATGGACTTTTTCAAAACTGAAAATAAACAATGCTCTTGCTATACATCTATAATGAAACGTAATATTATTAGCAATGAAACACTGCCATAGAACAAATTAATTTTATTATTATCATAATCATAAAAGCTTGTTAAGCATTGTATTATTTACACAAGAGTTCAATTTCATCCTGAAAAGGATCTGACACCCTGCGATTCTTCAATCAATATTTGAGTCATTATTTTGCAATTACCTCTGTGAGGTAATCAGTTTAACTAATGTTGCCGTTATTGGAGAAATAAATAAGAAAATTTCAGTATTGATCGTAATCTCAGATGAATGCAGTTCCCTGCTTCAGACAACACAAGTCTGCAAACAAGCACATGCTCCAGTTAACCACACACACATACATGTGCAACAGTGTAAAGGCTTGGAAACGACCTCCGTTTGTAATGGAGACTGCAACAAGTAAGCTCCACGTCTGGTGACAATCATATGTTGTGTGAGAGATTTGGAGTCTTTTAGTGTTGTCTTGTACTGTCAGTGTTGAGCTCCTTTGAAACAGTGATAATGGCTTTAAGAATAAAGGCTTAGTGTCCAGTACAGCTGATGAAACAATGCACAATGATACAGCTTCTTCATTTTAAGAATGACAGTGCTATATGGAATTAGCCTTGTGTGTTTTTTTGTATGTTTCAAACTGTAATTGTAAAATGGAAAGTTCCAACCTGATCTCACGGCAATTCATACATATTTTACGAGGTGGCTAATTTGTATGAACTCACTCGTACAAATTCATATGATTTATTCTAAATTGTACGTATTTTAAGAGATGCCAATTTAGTATGAATTTGTACGAATTACCTAAACATAACCCCGCCCCTAAACCTATCCATCACGTAGTTTTAGACAAATTGTACGAAATCGTACCAGTGAGGTTGTACAAATTAGTACGAATTGGCACAAATTTGGCACCTCGTATGAATATGTACGAATTGCTCGTGAGACCGTGTTGAAAGTTCTGACTCTAAATTCTGATCAGAAGATTGTGTTCAAATATTAATATTGTTTAATATTAGGATAATCAGTTGTCATAAAACCGGTCATAAGTAGCACAGGTAAATTTGTAGCGAAAAATACAATGTAATTAAATAAATAATAAAAAGAATTAATATTATAGATTTTTTGTTTATTACAAAAATCCTTAGGATATTAAGTAAAGATAATGTTCAGTAAATTTCCTAGCATAAACATATCAAACTTAATTTTTGATAATTAATATGCATTGCTAAGAACTTTATTTGGACAACTTTGAAAGCCATTTTCTTAATAATACATTTTGTGCACTCTCAGATTTTCACTGAGTTTTTCCTCAAATATTGTCCTATCATAACAAACCATACATCAATGGAAAGCATATTTACTCAGTATTTATTTCATTTCACAGAATGTGTATTTATTTATACACGTCTCTGTCAGTAAAGGTCTCCTAAAAGAAGACATTTTTTTTTTTTACTTTTCACAGTAAGAAAGAAACTATTGTATTTGACCAAAACCAGTGTTGGGCACGTTATTTTAAAAAAGTAATTAGTTATAGTTAATAGTTAGTTCCCACAAATAGTAACTGTTACATCATTAGAAAAGTAACTTTAAATATGTCAAATAACTTGGATGTCCCCAATGCCGTTAGTAACACTGTTTATGTATAACGCCTTTATTCCCATTGCTGCCAATAACACAATGTGAGACAAAAAGAAAGCAAAGTTTGGTCATTCTAACAGAAGAGAGACAGAACGACAGTCTGGTGCAGTCTGTGATCCAGTCAGACAGAGCTGACGCTAACACACACACATTTTAGCCCACACAACACACACTGTGTGCTGTATGCACTTCCGGCTCTCAGAGACAGAGAAAACACAGCAGTGCTCCATGTCGCATCTGATCTCTGCTTAGTCATACTGAATCATGCTTTCAACTCCACCTCAGAAGAGAAATCAGAACGAGCGCAGAGCATCTCTCACACCTACACGCTGTGACCGCTCTTTCCACTCCACAGAGCGAGGTGTTGAGGTAAAACTCACCTGTTTGACATTGTAGCCTGTCTTGGCACTGGTCTCGATAAACATCACACTCAGCTCCTTGGCCCGCTGCTCGCCTTCCTCAATCGTGATTTGCCTGTGAAATGGTTGAGGATTTTTATTCATTAGTTTATTTATAAAATATTATTGAACTGTGATGAACCCTGCTGAAAAACATTTTCCATTTTAGGGATGGTCTGGACAAAAAAAAGAAATGTTGTTTGAGAGTTTTAGTTGTTTGGGCTTTTTGAATTTCTTTTCATTTTTTGTGTATTATATCTTATTTTACTGAGGGTCCCCTTGGATAAAAGAAAGGGCAATATATTTGAGGGGCAATATTTTGAAGCATTAAATGGGTATATTTTAATCGTGTGGCATTAAGAGCTCTGATAATTGGCTGATAAACAGTGCAAAGATTGCAGATTTTATATCAGATTTTGTGCACCAGCTAAGCAACAGACATTTAGATAAATGGCAGTGGGCTGAAGAATACTTTCTCCAGACCTCCTCGGTCGAGAGACAAGCTCACCAATGTCAAAAACACAATACACACAGCTACTGAATACTGGTATTGGCAGGAGGGATTCCATGATGAATAATGGCAAAGAGAGGCCACATTACTAGGACTACACATGAATAATCATTCCACCAGTAATGGCGACCACTATCACGAAACTGCCCAGCCTTGACAGTAGCCCGACAAGATATATGAAAACAGCAATAATGGAAATGTGGCTTTTGATAAAGTGGTTAGTGGGTCACAGATTATGGCTGAAGTATTATCAGACAGCACAGGCTGGGGACTAAGACTGAGTCTGAGACAACGGCATCAGTCATTGCCTCCCTACCCTCATCTCTGCTAACTCTAATTAATTGATGTTGAAACTGATTAATTGCACAAAGGGAAGGCTCATTAATTAAGCCTCATTTGTATGGCACACTTGTGGCATTAATCCATGTCTATGACTATGGAGCTTGCTTATGTGTGTGTGTGACAGAGTTTGCGAGGTGGCTGAGAGAAATGAGTAGGCTGAAGAGGAGACTAGTTGTATCACAGAGCAGTGGGACGTAAATAGGACATGCTGTATTTAAACCACTGAGCTCTGTCTGCTGGGACAGCCGTGATGTAACCACCAAAACTCTTTTGTTCTCTTCACAGACAGGATCTCAGAGGCATTTGTGAATTTACTTAACTCATGAATTGCATTCTTGGCTCGCTGCTTCTCAAAGTATACAGCTCATTCTCTGAAAATGGTGCCAACTGTGCCCTCAACACTTGCTATTGATATAGTTACTATGATACTGAACTAAATAAAATTATTTGATTGAAACACACTGTAAATAGAATTCAATTTAAGTACTGTAAAGTACAAAACAATTTTTTTGTAAATATATACATATATTTGTAACTATATTTCAACTAATCCTCATTAATTTACAACTGTCTACTAACTCTCAGTAGGGTAGGTTTAGGGTAAGTAAAATATGTTGACACTGTAAAACCGAATAGTTCACCTTACTTAGATATACATAGTAATCTGTACTTAGTTGCTATACTTAGGTTTTACCAAGTTACAGCAACTTTCAAGGCAAATAAAACAATTTACTTACTTGCTTTAAGTGACACTTACTTAAAAATATTCAAGTAGCCACAAAGAAACCAATGACACTAATAAAGCAGTGAGAGGCAGCAGCGAGGTAATTTGTTGCTAATGCACAACACAAGAAAACATTTCCCCATGTCTATTATATTTTACTAGTTGAATTCACTCGTTTAACAAAGTCACCTTCAATGTTGCATTTTTAATACAACTGAACATCACATATGCCACATATAGCATTATAGTGATTAGTGTTCCCTTTGGTTGGACACTTAGAACTTATTATTAATATATGTATAACTTAATATATGTATATATTCTTATAATTATCTTCATATTAATGCAGTAATGGAATTCAGCAGGAAATTAGAGTTATTTGGTTTCAAAGAAAACCTGTTTGCTCTTATTGTTGTGCTACAACTGACACAAGACAGCACATTAAATTTGCAAATAAAAACAACAACTGTAAAACAAAGCAATTATATAATTTATTCTGCTGCAACGCACTATGGGAGTCAGTGAGTAAACCCAAAGAAAAACACTTTACAGTTATTTTTTAGTAACTATTACTTGTTTAAGTAAACTATACTAAGCATTTGTCAGTACAACATACTGTTTCTATTTCAATTTACTTTAATTTAATGCAATTAGAGCAATTGAGTAATTAGACTAATTAGTACATTCAACATAAAATGTGTCACGAGCCGCGCCTCTGTGGCTCCCTCCGGAAGTCAACAGCGGGAACCTTCACCTGAATTTTAAGTTCCTACCCGAGCCTTTTGGCCCCACGTACCTTGGCCGCTTCCGCCTCAATCTCCCGCCGTTTAGCGGCCTATTTAAGCGGATGGTTGACGCTCGTTCTGTGCGAAGTTTTGATTTGCATTGCTGTCAATCCCGAGCGTTTTACCATTTGATTTTCTGTGTTTGTTTTGGACTGTTTCTGGACTCTGATATTTCGCTGCCTGCCCCGACCTTCTGCCTGGACTTTCGTTGTGTTTTTGGATTTCCCTTACTGCCATTGTTTGCCTGTAATTTCGACCCATGCCTGTCTGACCACGATTGTATTAAAGCCTGCAAATGGATCCAACTGACTCCGCCGCCTCATTACAGAAAACTTCGCTGACACCAGATCCAGCGGCTTTGATCCATATGATGGGTGAGATGGGCCGTCAAGCATCCATGTTGTCTACTCACCAGGCGCAACTGGAGAGGCTCACGGGCTTGACGGACGAGCTTGTGCGTTCCATTCAGGCTCTCACCACCGCCACCGCGGCCTTAACTCAAGCCGCACCACCCGCGCCCACTCCCCCGGCCGCTCAACCAGCTCCCGCGGCAGCCATTGCAGAACTTTCGCTCCCGGAGAAGTATGATGGAGCCGCAGGCAAGTGAGAGGGTTTTTTACTGCGGTGCGATATCTACATGACACAGCAGCCACACTGCTTCTCTACTGATGAAAGCAAGGTCTCTCTGATTTGTTCCCTCCTCACGGGAAGGGCTCTTGACTGGGTGACAGCACTCTGGAAAGGCTGCCACATGACGTTTCCCCCGTATCGCAGTTTCCTCAGAGAGTTGCGAGAGGTCTTCGATCACTCTGTGGGCGGCAGGGACGCTAAGGATGAGATTATGGCGCTCAAACAAGGCAGCTCCTCAGCGGTGGATTACATTATGACGTTTCGCACTGCTCAGTGCTGCTCAGACCGGGTGGGATGCGGACCCATTACTCACCATCTACCGTCGGGGATTGCGTGAGGAACTACAGACTGAGCTGGCTAGTCGGGACCATGATAAAACCCTCACTGAATACACGGACCTGGCCATAAAGACTGATCACATTCTGCGGCCCCGTAAGCCCCGTCGCTTCACTCCCACTCAGGCTCTGCCTCGGCCTAGTCAACCACCGGCCGAACCAATGCAGATCGGCTCCACTCAGATATCCCGAGAGGAGCGCGATCATCGTCTACAGAGCAATTTGTGTCTGTACTGTGGCCTGGCTGGACACCTGCGCGCCACCTGTCCTATACGTCCTCCACTGCCGCGTAGCTATCGGTTGAGTGCCGTTTCTGTCAGTCCTGCCATGAGTGTTGATGTCCTGATATTGTTTGATGACTGTGAAATCAAGACCGGAGCCCTGATTGACTCGGGGGTGGCCGGCAACTTTATAGATGAGGACTTTGTTTCTAAAAATCACCTTACTCTGTTTCCATGTTCCCCCACCATGGCGGTAGCAGCCCTCGACGGCCGGCCCCTAGGCACAAGACGCCTCACTCAGCAAACAGCCACCCTCACACTCACCAGCTCTCTGCACTCGGAGGAGATATCACTGCACGTCATTCACTCCCCTGACTACCCTCTCATTCTGGGACTTCCTGAATTCTGGCTAGAGCTCCACAACCCCACCATATGCTGGCACACCCGTCAGATTTCACAATGGTCAGAGTTCTGCCAACAACATTCAGCTCACCCACGGAGGACATTGATCTCACCGACCTGCCTCAAGTCTACCATGATTTACAGACAGCATTCAGTCAAGGCCACACGTCTTCCTCCACACAGACCCACGGACTGTGCCATCGACCTGATCCCAGGTCACCAACCTACCCGAGGCAGAGTCTTTCCCCTCTCTCAGCCGGAGTCAGCCAGTATGGCTCAGTACATCAAGGAGGAACTGGCCAAGGGCTTCATACGGCCTTCTACCTCACCAGCATCGGCGGGCTTCTTCTTTGTGAAGAAAAAGTACGGCGGACTGCGACCCTGCATCGATTACCGGTCCCTAAATGAGATCACAATTAAATACCAGTATCCGTTGTCCCTGGTGCCCGCCGCCCTGGAACAGCTCAGGTCAGCTCACTATTTCACCAAGCTCGACCGCAGCGCTTACAATCTCATTCGTATTAGAGAGGGTGACGAATGGAAGACGGCCTTCTCCACCACCAATGGGCACTACGAGTACTTGGTGATGCCCTTCGGCTTATCAAATAGTCCAGCTGTGTTCCAGGCATTTGTCAACGACATATTCAGAGACATGCTTAATAAGTTCGTAATTGTTTACATCAACGATATTCTGATTTATTCCAAAGACTACTCCAGCCATGTACACCACGTGAGAGAGGTCCTGCAAACCCTCATAAAGAACCAGCTCTATGCCAAAATGTCCAAATGTCAATTCCACCTGACCAAGATCTTGTTCCTGGGTTACATCATCAGTCCAGAGGGCGTGGCTATGGACGACCAAAGTGTTACCGCGGTAACAGACTAGCCCAAACCCAAGACATTAAAGGAATTGCAGTGCTTCCTGGGCTTCGCAAATTTCTACCGGAGGTTCATCCGGGACTTCAGCAAGGTTGCCGCTCCCCTAACCTCTATGACTAAGCGGAACCGTCGTCTGCCCTGGTCTGAAGAAAGTGTAAAGGCCTTCCAAGAACTGAAGGTTAGTTTCATGACAGCTCCCATCTTAAGACACCCAGACCCTGAACTACAGTTTGTCGTCGAGGTAGACGCCTCCAATACAGGCATTGGGGCCGTTCTCTCACAGCGCCATGGAGACCCGGCTAAACTCTACCCCTGTGCGTTCTACTCATGCAAGCTCAACCCTGCTGAATGCAACTACGATGTGGGGGACCAGCAACTTCTTGCACTCAAAGCGGCCCTGGAGGAGTGGCGGCACTGGCTGGAGGGGGCCAAAGAACCATTTCTAGTCTTAACCGACCACAGGAACTTGGAATATCTCCGAAGTGCCAAAAGATTGAATGCCAGACAAGCTAGATGGTCGCTCTTCTTTGCCCGGTTTGAGTTTCAGATCACCTATCGGCCGGGTACGAAGAATCTGAAAGCGGACGCCCTCTCCCGTCAGTTTGACACACCTCTAGAACTCACCCAACCCGAAAACATCCTGCCTCCATCACTCATTGTCGCCCCCGTGCAGTGGGACATCATGAGGGAGATAGCCGACCTGCAAGGAACCGAGCCTGTACCTGCGGAGTGCCCTCCGTCTAAAACCTTTGTGCCTGAGCCCCTTCGTCAACGAATCCTGCACCTAGTATACGACAACCCCAGCACAGGTCACCCCGGCATACTGGCTACTACTGAACTTGTTACCAATCGCTTCTGGTGGTCCACTCTGCCGCTGATGTCACCGCCTTTGTTCATGCCTGCGCCACCTGCCAAGTATCCAAGTCCTCCCACCAACACCCGGCTAGCCTGCTCTGTCCCCTGCCTACGCCCAAAGACCCTGGTTCCATCTCGCCATCGACTTTGTAACAGACATGCCACCCTCAAACCACTACACAGTCATCCTCACGGTAATAGACCGCTTTTCTAAAGCATGTCGCCTCATTCCCGTGCTCCAGCTGCCTACCGCCTGGGAGACCGTTCAGGCCCTCATGGAGAATGTCTTTCGCTACTACGGCCTCTCGGAGGACATAGTGTCGGACCACGGACCTCAGTTCACCTCCCGGGTTTGGAAAGCTTTCTGTACTCACTTGGGGATTAATGTAAGCCTGACGTCTGGCTACTATCCGGAGGCCAACGGTCAAGCAGAAAGGATGAACCAAGAACTAATCCGATTCCTTCGTTCTTACTGCCACACTCATCAAAACGATTGGAGCCAGTTCTTGATTTGGGCTGAATACGCCCAGAATTCCTTACGCAAGGCTTCTACACGTATGACTCCATTCCAGTGCATCCTGGGATACCAGCCTCCTCTGTTCCCATGGTCCGACGAACCCTCCGACCTCCCGACCGTGGACGACTGGCTACACAGGAGTGAGCAGACCTGGGACGCCGCCCACATCCACCTTCAGAGCGCCATCCGCCGCTTGACCCATCAGGCCAACCGTCTCCGTCGACCCAGTCCACCCTACGAGCCTGGTCAATGGGTCTGGTTGTCTTCCCGAGATCTATGACTCCGCCTCCCATGCCGCAAGCTAAACCCAAGGTACGTGGGCCCCTTCAAAATCCCCTATCTCATCCATTTTTCATGTTTCCCTGTAAAAGCCCTCAGGAACCGGACAACATATACCAGGTCCATGAAATCGTGGACTCCCGTCGCCGGGGAAGGATCCTGCAATACCTGGTTGACTGGGAGGGCTTTGGTCCAGAAGAGAGGTCGTGGGTTAATTCCACGGATATCCTGGACCCCACTCTCTCCGAAACCTACCACGGTGAACACCCGGACAAGCCAGCTCCCAGACCTCGCGACAGGCCCCGGCGTCGGCCGCACCCTCGCTTCAGGAGCCACTCGCAGGGGGAGGGGGGGGTTGGATTTCCCTTACTGCCATTGTTTGCCTGTGATTTCGACCCACGCTTGTCTGACCAAGATTGTATTAAAGCCTGCAAATGGATCCAACTGACTCTGCCGCCTCATTACAAAATGGTTGTTAAAATCACTCTTTTTTTAATATTTAAGTAATGATTAATTCAAGTTTTTTACTTAATTTTTTAGGGCAACCAGTTTCCTTGCGTTTTCTAAGTAAATTCAACTTAACCGGTTTTAGAGTGTTGTATGTTGTGTACTCATCAAGTTTTAGAAGATATTAATCAGACAGTCTACTTATACTCTAACGACTGTTAGCTGAGATGTAGTTACAAAGTTACTTACTGTTAATAGAATGTCTAAAGTGGACGATCAAATTAAAGCGTTACCGTTTTAACACTTTTCTCATTAGAGCAAGTGTCAGTATGCCCTCTAACTGTTCATGCTATCATTACTCAGTCATTACCAGTTACATTTATAGCAGGTTGATCATTAAGGATGTATCACCTTGACTTGCTTCTGTCTGTCTTTTTTTCAAAGCTACTATGACAATTAAAGAACTTGATGGATATGAACATCAGGTATGGTTTGATGTGGTTTTGTTTCATGATCAAAGTCCCTCCAAACAGCGCAGATATGTTTTTGAGCCCCTTTTTTGTGTCTCTTAAAGACTGTGAAGTTGTTTTTCACTTTTCAATCAAAAGCCTTAGGGAAGGCAAAGGGTGACAGCAAAAAAAAAACAAAAAAAACGCAGAAATCTAAAGCAAGGACTCCAAACCTGACCCTGAAGCCTGTCTCTGGCTGATGAATGTGCTTTTGAAATCCCTCTGTAGCCACAAGCTAAATATTTTGATATTCATGTCATAAAACAGAAAAAATGGGATTAAGAAGAGAACATGTAGCACAAGTTATAAATGCTGATGGAGCAGAATGTCTTGTCAGCCTAAATTTCCTGCCTTCTTTGCTGAATCTTCCGGTCATAAATGTTTTATCCAGTGCTATCTTAAGCTCACAGAAACAGCACACACAGGTTTAGCATGCATGTGTCACTAAATTCATATCTGACTATATTCAAAAAGTTACATATGAATCCTTTTTTCTTCACTAACTCATTTGCTTTTATCACTAAAATGGTGAGAAAGCATTCATCGCTGCTGTTTGTATGATACATCTTGACCTTGAAATAGTTGATTAATGTGCTGCAGGCTGTCAAAATCATGATTTTCCTCACAACACCTTTTCTTTTTTCAAGTGGATAGTAAATTGTGTTTGACACTTTAGATTGACGTACAGTATAGGTTGGGTTGAATGCGTCTCTTTTCGCTTGGTATTGGCTCAAGGGTAGGTAATCTCAGCTGATATCAAGTAGAGTGTCTGGAAGAGCACAGTGCCATCTGTTCCTCTCAGAGAACAAACTTCCTCTGGACACAAATTCATGCATTACACCCACACTGACTTTAAATCTGTTATTACAATAATATTACAGTCTTACAGTATACAAGACTTTGTTAAACACACACACACACACACACTTCTAATGGATGTATTCTATTGACATTCTATTGAGCTATACACTGTAAAAAAAAAAAAAAAAAAAGATTAGAAAATGTTTTTAAAGAAAATTGTCATGATAGAGACGGGAGGAGTGTGTACTTAGCGGACAGAGACAATAGAATAAACCAGTACTTAGCGGTAATCAGGCTAACGGCTAACAGTGTGCAGGGGACAAAGACGAGAGCGTAAATCCAAGGCAGGCAAAGTTCAAGAACGGGTAAATCCAGACACGAAGAAACGCAGGGAAACGAAGAACACGGGTGGCTACACAAAGGGAGTAACAGGATACATCCAACATTGACGAGAGTCTAAACAGGAAACAAACAGGACTTTTATACAGACATGCTAACAAGGCTAAGGGGAGGAGCGAGTTAGTGGTCAAGGCAACAGACAAGGTGGGTGGAGACAACAATGAAACACTATGACAACGAATGAGATGGGCGGAGACATGAGTTCATTGAAAGGAGTCCATTAATGAAAACAGACACAAAACATATACACATAGTTGGGCGCTGGAGGGCCATCCAGAGAGCTGGCACATCCAGCTGATCATCACTAAAATGTTCTTTCAGTCTTTCTACTTCAAGATGTTCATAAAACAACCAAAGAAAAAACAGCTTCCAAAATATATATATATATAATCAACATATTACAATGACTTTTGAAGGATCATGTAACACTGAAGACTGGAGTAATGACTGATGAAAATTCAGCGCTGAATCAGAGAAATAAATTATATTTTTAAAAGGGGAAACTAATATTTAATATTAGAACTTACAATAATATTACAGTATTTTTAATTAAATAAACACAGCCTTGATGAACATAAGAGACTTTATTAAAAAAAACATTCAAAATCTTACTGAGATCTCCTCTCTCTCTCTCTCTCACACACACACACACACGCGCATATA
>JAUMHP010000048.1:8453364-8468538 GCA_032361065.1 Enteromius trimaculatus | reverse complement strand
CTGTAAGGCACTTCCCCAGAATTGATTAATAAATTAATGAATTAATTTGTTAGTTGATTTACCCTTTAATTCTTACAACATACATATATTATGTAAACTAAAATTTTAGATGGGATTATTTATTTGACAGTGTAGTTAATGACTGAGGTGAGCAGATCCATATGCACTATTTATTAGACAATGTCAGACAGGCAAGGTTCATACAACAGCGACGGGGTAACAGAGAATATCCAGAGACATAAACAATAACCAGGCTGAGGTCGGGGAAGGCAGCAAACAATCAACAGAGGAGAGCACTCCAAAGCAATACACAGGAGGAACCACAAAGAAAAAAAGAAAAGGCTGAGAAATGCAGGCCAGGGCAATACAAGACTTCGCAATGAGGTGAATGTGTGTGTGACTTAAATAGTCCTGCTGATAGGAACCAGGTGTGTATGCAATCAGTTCTTAACCAGGTGTGTGCAAACAGTCTTAGGCATGGGGTCTTATGGAAAATGAAGTTTCTGAGATGATGGTGATGTTCTGGATGGAGTGCCCTCTGACTTGGTGCCCTCTGATGATGGCCTCCATGGCCATGACAGAGCAGGACGAGAGCTCAGAAACGGCTTTCATAGCCATGATAGGGCAGGACGAGGATGAGAAAACGGCTTCAATAACTGTCACAAGACTAGACAAGGGTTCCATGGTGGCCCTTATGGCCATGGCAGGGCAAGACAAGGGTTCAGCGACCTCTGTGGCCATAACGAGACATGGCTTCATTAGCCGTAGCAGGGCGAGCCGTGGGTACTATGGCAGTCCCCATGGCTGTGGCAGGGCAGGGCAAGAGTTCATTGGCCTTCATGGCCAAGACAAGGCATGTTGAGAGTTCAATGGTGGCCCTTTTGGCCGTGGCAGGACAGGGGTTCTGTGGACGTAGTGCAGAAACCGGCGGAACGTCCGAAGGATCTACGGCACAAGCTGACACCTCCAGCGGTTATTGGACTGGAGCGGACTCTGAGGGTTCCCAGATTGGAGCGGGTTCGGGATGGTACTCTTGTACTGGATCGAGCTCAGAGGATATTTGGACTGGATTTGGCTCTGGAGTGCAGTGTACGGCCCACACTCAAAATTAAGCCATGATAGGAAGTAAAAGGGATAGAGGGACTGTCTCTGATATGGCCTGCGCAGAAACCCTGGAGATGCCCGCTACACGCACCGACATTAGTGGTGGGTCCTCCAAACCGAACACCAGACTCCTACGTCCTTGGGTAGCCCAGTTGTCTTCATTTGCAACATCCACAATGCTCGGGAACATCAGAGACATCCGAGGTGGCTGAAGACTGTGTCTTGATTTCCGTAAAAAGGCTGTGAAGGCCCATCTTGGGCTGTGGCTCTGGAGTGGTGTCCGTCTTGTGCAGGCAGCTCTCGTTGATCAGATGAGACATGGAATGGGTCTGGCAGATTGCCGTAGAGGTTCCGTGGCTATGAATGATCAGGGTAGACATAGTGAAGTGGTAACAGATGTGGAGTCACGTGACTCAAGTTGATTAGATGAGGTAACAGGAGCTTGAATAATCAGCGATGAAGTTGTAATCAGCAATGACTTGACCTGATGGGTAAAGATGAACATAAACTTGACTTGGCTTGTGCAGATCTGTAATAACTTGCCTGGAATTGTGAAGATCTATGAAACTACTACTTAAACTCATGAAGCTCGGTTGTGGGGTGACTTGGCTGGTGAACCTCAACGGTGCCCTGACTTGACTCTTGATGGTCGACTGTAGCTTGACTGAACTTAGGAAGGTCAGTGATGGCTTGACTTGGTTCATAAAGGTCGACTTTGGCTTGGCATGAGGAGTTCAGCGATGGCTTGACCTGACTTGGGAAGAATGACTGTGTCTTGGTTGGGTCAACATAGGCAGCTGTGGCATGATGGGGTGCCATGATGTCCGCAATTTTACGATCCGTCTCCGTTGTCAGAGTGGACTTTAAAAGTCAGTGGACATGGGCGCATGGGCCATTTCGGTACTGATCGCCGTGTCAAATTTCCCCTCCGTGACACCCACAGTGAGAAAAGAACCTGAGCTCAGCAAAGCAAAGTCAATAAATCCATGATTGGGTTCTTCGAAGCTCATCCGGGACTTGCTGTCATAGCAACAGGTCCATAAGCTGCTCGGGAGCAGGTTTCATGTAAACAGGATTTAGGCTGCGCTCCTGGCAGGTTATGATTGGTTGAAATGGCGAGGTCACACCTGATTGGTTAAAGAGCACGGCTGACACGGACTGAATCACGTGGGAAAAGAAAAGTATTTTGCAAGAACGTGTAGAAGATAATTATGATTCACACATGATATATATATAAAAAAAATAAAATACAATTTTATTTATATTTTTATATTTTCTATATATTTTCTCTGGAGGGGCTTGTGGGTACTGGAAATCATGACAGACAGCACAGTGAGTTGTCATGTGGTGTAACTACCAAGTTAAAATGATATTTTGAGTACATGTAAGTGTACACACCAACACTATTTAAAAAAATAAAATAAAAGTTTAAATATATTTTAAAGATATTGTTAATTGTTAAATTGCAATTACAATTTGTCATGCTCATCATGTTTTCAAGCCATTTGATGATTAAGATACTGTTTTACTGCATTATTATTTGTATTTGTTTTATATTAATCGATAACAGAACACAAAGCATTTTACAAAGAATGAACACATGGTGCAAAACAGCGCTCTGGATTTGAGATTTCAGAATCTATCATCTCGTCAGAAAGCACAACACAGTCTGTTCACAAAGCACGCATGTAATGTTATTACAGCTTGACACTCTAGCGCTACAGCCTGCTTAGTTTGGTTTATGACACAAACACAGTCTTATAGTAACACACATTGTGAGAGTACAGATCAAGGGGCTGGTTAGAGCTTAACTCCATATTCTGGCATTTTGTTAAATATTAAGCTACTATGCAGTCAGTGTGGAGAAAAACTGAAAGCGTCCATTTTTTAACCAAACCCTTTATGAATGAATGAATGAATGAATGAATGAATGAATGAACGACACATTTGTATTTGGCTCACACATCATGATCACTCTATGCAAATACAGTAGCCAGGCGGCAGCCAATCACGTTCATCCTGTCAAATAATTTTTTTTGTTGTTGAGTTCCTAATTTCATTGGCTGCCGCTGCTATGACCATGGCATCAGTGCCGAACTTCATCCACGCCTTCCGTCAAGCGTTGACGCTGACGCCCCATGTGAGCGTACCGTTATGAGACTAAAATGCCCTACACACTTAAAAGAACACACTTCAAGGGCTTTCTCAGCGGTCCCATTTGACAGACTTTGCCATTAATTTTCTATAAAATTCTACAATAAAATATCTTGGGCATTCAAGTATTTTTTTCATGTTAACTCTGAAGGAATTTTAATAATGCATGTAGAAAAAGTAGGAAATAAGTGTTATTAAGTGTTATATACACATTTTTTTAAAGACTCCACATTGTAACGGTCACGCTTCTCAGCGGACTGAGAGGCACGGAGACTGAATTCCAACACAAAGAACATTTAATAAAACAAGGAAGCTGACAAAGGTTTGAAACAATCCACATACAATTAACAACTGACCTCAACCAAAACATAGGGCATGTAAAGCTGGGAAGCATGGCTGGCATAGAGCAAAGCACTAATGAACAGGGCGGGGTTACAAATGAGACAGAGTTTAAATGCATTTCAGTGATAATTTTACTATTTCTGCTTGGGTATGTTCCACATATCACATCAATTTGGGTTATACATTTTAATTTTGCAACTTATACAGCATTAAAATTTGTATGCAATTTACGTATTAAGATTACTGTTGTAAATGGCAAATGTAAATAATATTATTTCATTTTAATTTTCCTTCTGCACCAAACTTTGCACATGTGGGGTATTGAAATGTAAATTTATGTAAATGTAAATGTAAAAAAATGAATATTGCATTGGAAATTAAATTTTGCTACACAAATGCTTCCATAGTATTAATGCAGCAGAATGAGAAGGATATAAAGAGAGAAAGGCAAGATCAAGGCCTGACGGACTTCAGAGAGCCATCATCATGCATATGTCTCAGACGGTTGGACTATTGTGACAGTTAGAACCTGTAGTGCACTAAAGCTGTGACTCAGCTCTAACGCAAGGACATCTAAAGAGACACTTGCCTACAGAGCATTTCAGCCTGAAAAGCATTATCCATTCGCATCATTTCACTGTCCTTCAGGTTTTATGGGTTGTAAACAATGCAGATAAGTGGAATGGAAACATTCAAGTCTAATCCAAGCCTAGACACTTTGACACAGTCAAACACAGTCAAATACACATGGCTGAGTTTTCAATTATGGGCCCTTTTGACTACTTGAAGTAATTTGACTACTTGACTACTTTGTGAAAAAAACTGTCTTCCAAAAAGCTTATAAGGAATATTGATTCTGTTACAAAAACTGCAAACTGTACACATTAATACCAAACGAGCTGATGCAATAATGATCTGAAAAGTCAGAAGGAGAATCGCAAGGTAATGTATTACCTTGTAATGTATTAATGGTGTATTACAGGTTATTTATAATTAGGTTATTAATTATAACAGTTTTGTTTTATCAATTTATGCTGTAACTGTTAGCTTAAACAGCATCAACTGCCCTTAATACAATTGAGAATAGACTTTTATTGTTTACAGTGTCCATTCATCCAAGCTATAAGGGCCATTGCTGAATTAGAGCAATTAGCAACATTAATCTGTTATTGTTCTTAAATATTATGAAAAAAAAACCACTTAAAGATTTACATATATAATAAAACTATCAAAAACTGTCCTCCTTCTCAAATCATTTCACTGCGCTCCTGACTGAGCCCGGTTTCTCCCAAGGTTTTTTTATTTTTCATTTATTTCTGTTACAGATGGAGTTTGGCAATATTGTAGACTTGTTTTTACAGACAACTGAACTGAGCTGGACAATGATACTGAATCAATGATAAACTGACTGTTTACTACTGTCCTCTTTTTACAGCTGCTCTACAGCAGAATTGAATATTGTCTGCATTATTGACACATTTTCCTGTTTAACATTGTAAAGCTGCTTTGATCTCTTTTGTATAAAGTGCAATATAAATGAAGGTCGCTTGATTTGACTTTTCGTGATAAAACTTGAGAAGCAACATATCCAACTCAGACTCATTGGAAGTGTATTACAGTGGCTACATTTCAGACAGAACACTGGGGGTAGATTTCACTGAACGTTTTTAATGATGCCTCCACAAAAGGCACTTGTTTGTATTTTTATTGCCACTATTGTCTATTTCACCTGAAAAATGCAGTGAAACGTATGTATGTAGTTTTGCAGAAATGTAGGCAGACTCACACATTTCCAGTGGGTTGTGTTTCCATACTGTCACTCACATTCAAATGTAGCTTACAGATAAGTGAAACAGTAAAAAAAAAGTCTGGTAGGAGCTTGGTTCTATCCATTAGTTTTTTTATTTTGAGATGTTGTGTTAAACTTAAAATGAATATGATGCACAGTCTGTTTTGTATAATGGTGGGGTTTATGGCATATGTTGTTTGAACAGTTCACTGTTCATGTAAATATAACATATACATGAACCAATTATACATTTTCCTGACAACTTCAAAATCAGCTTAGAGGATAAAACTCATCTCACATGAAGTAGATTCTTTCCCCCTTACACACTCTTTCACCAGTTTAATTTAAAAATATGAATAATATATAGACAAAACTCTTCTTGAGATGTTTCGAATTGCTTGCTTTCCACCCCCCATTATCCAACAATACAACAATTAAAAAAAAGGAGTCTATAACAACTGGAAGTGCACTTCTGATGAAATTCTGGTTGACCATTTCCGAAAGGTTTCTCTAAATAGTATCATATGCAGTAGGGGTGGATGATATATGGTAGACACCATTAAATTTTTGTCTATCATTAGATTTTCTCTAACATTAACGTTCTCTGTCGTGGTTACACAGGGATGATGCTAAGCTAAGTGGTCATAAAAACATTGTTTTCATGCATTTTTTTAACATTGAAATCAGCAGTGAAGGTGAACTTATATTTCTGTTTCTGAGCACTGTCAGAGAGACAAATGTACATGAAGACACTGCTCACAGAACAAAGTTATATAGGCCTTAAAAGGTTAAATATACACACCTGTATATGTCAATATGTCATTATTTGCAAGTATCCCTGTAAACACAGTGATTTATGTCTTAAGTGAAAACAAACAGCTAAGAAAGAAAACAAATACGTAACAGTGTATTGGTTCTGGGCAGCTCTTAAAGTGACAGTAGTCTAATATTCCTGCTGTCTGTCATTCATGTTAAGCAAACAACAAAAGAGAAAGAAAATCTCTCACTGTTCTTGACTAAACCACTGTGTGATTTACACTATTATGAATATGCAGCATTTTTTTACTACATTTAATTATTTTTTTATTTATTTGTTCTATTGTAGCCTTTTTTTGTCATAAATGTTTTTGATTAATTGATTTTTTTTTAATTAAGGCTAGTATTAGTTTTTTGTGATATTGACACTGGTGACAAGAATGATGAATTTTCTATGGTATAAAAAAATGTCAATATTATAAAGATAAGCAAAATATAAGCAAAAATAACTATATCATGATTGTCATACGGTATATATGTAGTGTATAATCAGTTCCTACAGTGTCATATAAAACTTTTCTTTCTGCTAATTCAGATGAGATTGGAGGTGAATATAATCACATCTTGTAAATGTGTTTCTCATGTTGAATGTTTATAATCAATTTGGAAGAATTGTCTTCACCAATGAAAGACTGAACTTGGCCCATTATGTTTTCTGAAGACTGTGCGAAATGACTCTTTGATGCTGCACAATAAGGGGAGGGACACTTAGAGTTCTCTGAGTGACAGAATGACAAGGCCCGCCAGCTGCCTACCTGATACGTGTTGTCAAAGCTGTCGTACATGAAGCGTGTGATCAGGGAAGTCTTCCCCACTGTAAGAGAACAAAGAGAAGAGAAACATTAAAATAGAAGCCATCTGAAAGCAGACGGAGACTGAGGAAGCCAGTGATGCCTGCCTGGGCTTACTGGATTGATTTGCAAGCTGTGGCCTGCCAACTGTGCAAATTGAAACCTCTGCCAAGAGATCTAATCATTCAATTGGAGACTAACCCAGAAGGTCGTCAGTGACGTTATGGAACCACTGAAAAAGGTTGCATTAGGACAACAGTTTTTAAAAAGAAAGTGTCAAAAAGGGGATCCTGGCAGCATAGAAAGAAAAAAAAATTGGCTGCTATATAAACCGTTCATTTAAAGGAATTGTTCACCTAAAAATAAAAGTTATCCCATAATTAAGTTGTCCTATTGTAGGTGTATATAGCAAAAAAAATTATCTTGGGTATTCCTAGTTTGGATAGTGGCCATTATTTAAAACTCCAAAAATCACATATATAGTATCCTTTGTAAAACTAACCTAGATGCCTCCAGGGGCCTTAACACATGTCTTCTGAAACAGATCAATGGGTTTTCGAAACTAAAATATGAATTTTTTTTTATTATAATGACATACAGATGTTGCCGGAAGTCAGTGGTTTGAGTTATAATATTAAAAATACAAATATTTTTGTAACAAAAACCCATCAATCTGCTTCAGAAGACATGTGTTAACCCCCCCAGAGGTTTATACAGTAGGTTAGTTTTACGACATATATATATGATTTATGGAGCTTCAAAATAATGACTACGATCCACCAGTATAAACAAGCTTGGAAGAGCCAGAATAAATCTGATAAAAACTCGAACTGTGCTCATCTATAAGAAGAAAGTCATATACACCTATAGGCTATAGGATGGCTTGGGATGAGTAAAATACAGGGTTATATTCATTTTCAGTTCCTTTAACAGTTCTTTTTTCATAGTGTAAAGAACATAATAAAAAATGTATGAACATTTTTTTCACACATTTTGTGTGATCAAAAAGGTTCCACAGATGTTAAAAGGTTTTGTATATAACCACAGGTGCCAGTAGAGAACCTAAACTCTCTCAGAATTAAAAATCAAAAAGGATTTCTTTTGTGGTAAGAATAGACTCAATTTGTCACCAGCTGTCATAGGAGACACAGAAATTGCTACAATCTCAGAGCAGCATATAACAGTGTTTTATTTTCACATCTATATTTCATGAATGTTAATACGTTGAAGCTCATTCGTGCAAGCAATAAAAAAGGTATTAAAAAGGAAGATTATTTAGATTTTACTTCTTTTGAGGCAGGTTTATTAAATCTAGGGCGGAAAACAGTTTAAAATATCCCAGTAATAGCATCACAGAACCTAAACTCAGATATGAGACTGCAGTAAAAACATCTGCACGACTTCATCTGCCCCGCTGACCCGAGATTCCCCTGATAAAAAAATACCCCAAGAAAATATACCTGTGTAGATAAATGGATGAATTTACCCACACCCACACATCCACACACAGAAAATAACTCCGAGCTACAGATCAAATAAAGGAGAGTAGGATTTCTCATGGCTGAGAAGTCTTCGCAGCGAGTTGACTGGAGGCTGCAGGTCACAAGTCATTTAAATGCTAATTTTCCCTAAGACACTGATCTGTCTCCGTTTAAAAGCGAGGAGGATCTAAATTAATGGGGCTCATAAGGCTTTATCTAATGCTTTTGAGTAAATACTGAATTATGGTTTGGGCTATGCCTCCTTCCCTCCCCGTCAAACGAACCGTGATTATTGAGAGCAGACGAAGCCGCTGGTTGGAAGACGTTTGTACAAATTGGGAGTGTTAAAGGAGAGAGAGGCAGTCTTCCCTGCTATAGCTGACGCTAACATATATCAGCTCCTACTGCATCAAAACCAGTGGGACAGGACATACAGTACACTTGCATTTCCTTTGCTTAAGCAGCCCATACAGATAGAAAACTGGTCATTGGATTTGTTTTAAAATGTTATTTTCTCTTGAAAATATTGTTTAGGAATCTGAAAGATTTTTTCATGTTTCTTAACCTTTCACCTTTTAGCTCATAAAGACTACATTTATTTGATCAAATATGAAGTAAAACTGTGAAGTAAATATATATGAAGTAATATTGTAAAAAAAATACTATTACAATTTAAAATAACTGTTTTCTGGTTAATATATTACCAAATGCAAATTCATTTTCAGCATCATTAATCCAGTCTTCAGAATCACATGATTCTTCAGAAATCATTCTGATATGCTGATTTAATACTCATAAAGCATTATTATCATACATGTTGATAACAGTTGCTCTGCTTAATATTTTTTGTGGAAACCATGTTACGGTTTTTTTTCAGGATTATTTGATGAATAAAAAGATCAAAAGAACAGCATTTTTTTTGAAGATCAACTGAATACTTGCTTAAGAAGTTTTCATTTCAACAGTAACGTAGCTTGAAGCCTAAATAGAGATTTATTAAAAACAGATTGTTTCAGTTAAGAGCAAACAGTCCTTTCCTTTATATTCTCTTATATTCTTAAGTCTCGTCAGAATCCACCAAACGAAATGCTCAAATTCTGTTCCTAACAGACAGAGTGGTGGGCGACTAATTTTAGTCCTTGTTAAATATTTAATATCATGTCATTTAGTGGAGTAGAGGGCATCCACCATTTTTCAGTTAATCACCTATTCCAGACAGCAGAGCAATAGCTATACATAGGGCTTAGCGCTTCGACTTTACTGTGATAGATTGGATTTGGTACTTTGACTCCACTAAGAGCGCCCATTAGAGGCACAATCAGATAATGGAAACAGGATAAGGAAACTGGAAGGAAGAGACTAAAGTATGTTGAAAAATGTAAGGGTAAGCTGGCGGCTTAATGGGAGAAGCTGCAAATAGAATTTTGCCTTGTATCTTTAAACCGCATGTACAGTATAGCGCTAACGGTACATTACGCAAGTGTTCAGTGCTGCACAGAGAAATCATGCATGCATTTACATAAAAATGACTCTGCCATTCAACCGTTTGGGCTCAAACAGCTTTAGCTCTGCATGCATCCAAGGAATAATTACATTTTAAATTATATTTAAACAGAAGTTTTTAAATTGTAATAATATTTAAGAATATTACTACTTTATTTTTGATTAAAAATAAAGTTAATAAAATAACAAATGTGTAGGATCCCAGGAAAATGAGTGTTTTTGATATGAAATTATGTGATAAATTAATGAATAAATTAACTTAATCTGTATTTTGTTGCATCACAATTCAAAATCTTTCCCTATACAAAAACTTTCCTTTCTGATGTAAGTGATGTGTGTAAATAAGATGCATCAAATAGTGCTGTCAAACAATTAATCACGATTAATTGCATCCAAAATAATGTTTTTGTTTACATAATACATGTGTGTAATGTGTATTATATATATACACTCTTATATATTTAGAAAATATTTACATGCATATATTTGATATTGTTTATAAATATATTTACTATACAAATATAACAGATTTTTCGTAAATATAAAAAACGTACATGTGTGTGTTTATATTTACACATGGTAAATACACACAGTACACACATATACTGTATATTAGGTAAACAAAAAGTTTTATTTCTGATGTGATTAATCATGATTAATTGTTTGACAGCACTAGTATCAAATAAAAATATCTGCAATAGAAAACTTCTAACAACTGTTATCCAAATATAGAATTCCTATGTCTACCTCTAAAACACTTTGTGGGGTTGCAAAACATGAAAAAATAGCAGAATTTAATAAAAATTATTTTTATTTATTTATGAACGAACTATCATTTTGTTGAGAAGAAGGGCTATTTAATGGCAGAACAACCTAGTCTAAATACACTGGCAATGTGCCACAACGGTCAATGTGTTTAATGAACTGTATCTTACTTCCTGTGCAGCGGAAATAACACTTCAATAGCCTTTTTCTTTTTAGCTAACACAATATTGAATTTGCTTGTATCGAAACTGACTTTCAAAAACAAGCCCATCCTGAGAAATATTCATCATCTCTGCTTCTTCTAAATCTAAATCTTATTAAGGAACTATACTGATAAAACATGAACGCAACCGACAGCGGAGGACTCTGGTAGAGAGATTCCAGTCTTTGATATCTCTTTAATGCATACTCAAGGCGTTGCCTGATAAATGTTAGCAGACACACCAAGAACTCCAAGAATTGAATTTAAAACAGCTTTATTTCATCACTATTATATATTCATGACAAATCCACTCATGTATGCTGATAAAAATCCTCAGGACTAATGTTGTGAAACCTCTTTTTGTATCTTTTCATGCAGGAATTATTTAACAGTAATTAGTGCTTCAGAAAATTAGCATGCATAATTTAGCAGCATGGCTAAAAAGACAATGGCCTTATGAAATCTCTTATTTTGACCAAATTAAACATTTCTCAAGATTCTATTTTAATATTCTAATCAACTGAATTCATACAAAACAACAACAAAAAAACACCCCCCCCAAACAATAATATATTGTAGTACACATTTTACTGTACAATGGTCTCATGAAAAGATCTCTGTGTATTTTTGCACAACACCGTTTTCAAGGACCTTACTGCACGTTTCACTGCAGTTGCAAAAATGTCCACCGAGTGGCACTAAAACACAGGTTTACACTGGCACATTTTTTTATTTCGTTGATATAGGTACATATTGTTGTGCTTTTATTATGTTGGTTCAGGTACATATTGCGATGGTTAAGAATTCAAATATTCAGGGACTGTCACTAAAACTTCTGTTCTATCATGTTGGAAATATGCCCTACACCAAATGCAACTCTAAACCTTTCCGATAGTGTTATACAAAATATAAATACGCATTTATTGATGCAACCGTGCCATTTCAACTTCCTTTTAAAAAGATTTGAACAGTTTTGTCGAATCCTAGTTACACGGGATTTGAACCGGAGCTCCTCGCCTCTCAAGTAAATCTTTGTCCTACCATGTATGTGTGATGCTAACATTCAAAATCATCCATTTTCAAATCTCCCAGCATATTAATATAGTTTTGAAGTCATAACATGATATACTTTAAGTCATTTTGTGAAAATAACACTTTATTAATCAAAACTCTATAAGTTTATGTGAAAAGGAATAAAACGTGTCTCTAGTGTTCATTGTGATATGCACTTATTGGTACACATGTCTTGCTAAAAAGTGCACCCAGGTACGTTTATGCCATGAGACCAGGTAGACAATGGTATGTTTCATGAGACCAACCCATGAACATTATGGACATTCGCATAAGTATGTTAGCAAATAAAACCTTTGATATATTTGCAAAATTCCGTGACATTCTGCATTACACAGTGAATTCTATTTTTATGACCGCATTCTATGATTCCCTCCATGTTCCATCTGTTTACATCATCACACTATATTAATGTAATGAAACCAAACTACATCAAGACAAAGGTCATTGTGCAGAACTGCAGCAGAAAGCAAACAAACAGCAAAAAAGTTGCTGATGTATCTATAATGACACCTGCTCATCTCTCCTATTGCATCTCCCTGTCTGGCAGGTGCATGCTGTTCTTTCATCCCAGGAAAGCTCATGTTTTGCTGCAAATTCTATAAATCATCACTCTCAGCAAAGGCTGAAGGGGCATAAAAACACATGAAGAACAATTAGAGAGCCATTAGCCAGAGAGGATGTTCAGTCTGTATTAACAGAACAGGGTACAAGGCTTTAAAAGAGAATGGAGGAGTATAGAATGATCTACTGACAACATGTCTCTGTGTCTACAAACTTGGAATTTTCTGATTGACATGTCAGACATAGATGGCTCCCGTGGCTGTTTTGGGCTATTATAAAAATAGTTTGTTAAAATTTTGTCATAATTTATGACAAAAAACCTGTATAATTTTCTTCTGTGGTTAAGTAAAATTACAGAATTTTGCGGGTGAACTCTTCCCAAAGATTGTCTAAATCCCTTTTGCCAATCTATTTTACTTCTGTAATGCAACTAGTTAAGTAAAACAGGATATTCAATGAGGGAAAAAAAAGATCAGAGCTTTTGTCCATGAGGGTATATAATATGGAGCTACAGTATGTTGCTAACTTATATGTTGCTTGAAAAAAAAGTCAGAAAAGTCAAAATTGTGAGTTTCTACCATCTAACAGTAGGGGCCAAAGGGGTCATGTTAACTAGTCAAACTCTGGCCCCTTGGTTTCTTGTAACAGTACTAAAAAATAAAAGTACAGTATACCCTCAGTGCTGTGAGTCTTGCCAGAAAGCAATCTGAGCCACCGCTCTCATTTAATTTCTCAAATTCTGCATCTTTGTTTTTAATGACTGTCTGGAGAAACAGGGCTTTCAGCAGATTTGTGCTGCAGGCTCATGAATCAAATGGAAAATATTCCATGTACTGTATGTTCATGTTCAGATACATAATTTATAGGTTATATAGGAGAGATCAGGGATGGATGTAACACTTCTTGCAGTAACTTCTCCAGCTCTGTGATTTTATTCATGATTTGTCACATTGATCCAATTTTCTGCTACAAATCACTCAGGGTGGGTTTAAGCAAAATCGTATATGAGTAATTTTCAAAATATACTGTATAAAATATTATAATATATGCCGATATATATCACAGCATAGCTACTTTTGCTGGTACGATACCAGCTTTTAAATATCACTTAAATTAACAGTTCACGTAAAATTTCAGTATCACAGCAAAAACCAATACTTGCCTGACTATAAATGTAAATAAAAGGTTCTTAAGCTTGGACAGACCTTCTCATTCAATGTGTTTTCTTTATTTTTATGACCATTTACATACATTGGTTGATTCTCACTGAAGGCATCAGAACAATGAATGAACACACGTTTTTACGAGTTATGTACTTAACAAAAAAAGGAGAAATAACTGAAAACATCTTTTATATTCTAGTTTCTTCAAAATAGCCACCCTTTGCTCTGATTACTGCTTTGCACACTCTTGGCATTCTTTCAATGAGCTTCAAGATGTAGTCACCTGAAATGGTTTTCTAACAGTCTAGAAGGAGTTCCCAGAGGTGTTTAGCACTTGTTGGCCCCTTTGCCTTTGTTCTGCGGTCCAGCACAACCCAAACCATCTCAATTAGGTTCAGGTCCGGTGATTGTGGAGGCCAGGTCATCTGCCGCAGCTCTCCATCACTCTACTTCTTGGTCAAATATCCCTTACACAGCCTGGAGGTATGTTTGGGGTCATTGTCCTGTTGAAAAATAAATGATCGTCCAACTGAACGCAAACAGGATGGCATGGCATCTCACTGCAGGATGCTGTGGTAGCCATGCTGGTTCAGTGTGCCTTCAATTTTGAATAAATCCCCAACAGTGTCACCAGCAAGACACCCCCACGCCATCACACCTCTTCCTCCATGCTTTACAGTGGGAACCAGGCATGTGGAATCTATCCGGTCACCTTTTTTGCGTCTCACAAAGGCACAGCAGTTGGAACCAAAGATCTCAAATTTGAACTCATCAGACCAAAGCACAGATTTCCACTCATCTAATGTCCATTCCTTTTGTTTCTTGGCCCAAACTGGCAGCTACTTGACCATGAAGGCCTGATTCACGCAGTCTCCTCTTAACAGTTGTTAGAACTCTGTGTGGCATTTCTCTGGTCTCTGATCTGAGCTGCTGTTAACTTGTGATATCTGAGGCTGTGGTGACTCGGATGAACTTGTCTTCAGAAGCTGAGGTTAATCTTGGTCGGTCCTCATGTGTGCCAGTTTTGTTGTAGCGCTTGATGGTTTTTGTGACTCCACTTGGGGACACAATTAAAGTGTTTGCAATTTTCCTGTCTGACTGACCTTCATTTCTTAAAGTAATGATGGCAACTCGTTTTTCTTTAGTTAGCTGGTTCTTGCCATAATATGAATTTTAACAGTTGTCCAATAGGGCTGTTAGCTGTGTAGTAACCTGACTTCTGCACAACACAACTGATGGTCCCAACCCCATTGATAAAGCAATAAATTCCACTAATTAACCCTGATAAGGCACACCTGTGAAGTGAAACCATTTCAGGTGACTACCTCTTGAATCTCACCGAGAGAATGCCAAGGGTGCTTCTCAATATCCCTCCTCGTCTCCTCGGTCCTCTGTCCTCCATCCTATGACCCGGAAACCGATCGAGCTC
>JAUMHP010000048.1:8441953-8453264 GCA_032361065.1 Enteromius trimaculatus | reverse complement strand
ATATCATTTCACTTGCTTCCATTCCTCCGTCCTCGCGTCTTTTCCCTGTGTCCTTCCCTCGCATCCTGAAGAGGTGGTATCAAAATAATATTATATATCATGTATATTAAACAAAATAGCTTAAGGCATAAGTTCTCTCAATTAACATTCATTAGCCAAAATTCATACATATAGACTTCACACTTCTACTCTCAACAAGGGTGGCCAAAAAGTATATTTGTGATTTTATCCCTTTAGCTAATTTTTTTAGTTTTAGCTCACTAAAACTTTAACTCCTTACTTTATGTTGTGTGGGTGTGTTGCTGCCAGTTTTCTGCTAGCACAGTGTCACGTGTGTTTTTATACACAGCAAATGAAGGCCTCTCGAGTGTGGTGATCAATGTCACAAAAAAAAATTCTAACCTTCGCTCTCCATGATCCCTATTCAGCTCAGCTTTCACCCACCTTTAGCGCAAAACTGTTTCATCTTGACATTTGGACAAATCAATATTTTTTTTCTTCAAGGCCTGAGACCTATCGATTGCCATTAAGCTCTAATTAATGTGGAGAGGTGCACTGGTCTCCCTCAGACACTAAGAATAAGGAGCGGCCCTTTGAACACTTGTCCCTGGATACCAGCCCCTACATGAAGCTCAATAGAATAGCCCCAGTCGCTGGCTGATCTAACCCTGCTACAGTATGTACAAAACCTTAGTTGTAAAGAGCCATTGATACATCAGCATCAAAGCCGCTCGCATCTAATGCTTCAAAACAGTCTTACTCCAACTCGTCACATTTTGACGCTTGGACAAGACCTTTTTGCATCACTTTCTGAAGCTCAAGGTACCCCTTTTTAGTCACTTTTTGACGTGAAGGGTCCTTCATTGTTTTCAGTTGTTTGGTTAATGTAATAGTTTGCATGCATAAATAAATTTATTACATAATTTTTTACTTTTATCGGAGCACCAACCCCACCCCAAATCAATCGTTTTGCCTCAAGAGAATATTGGAATATTAATATTTTTCAAATTAATTATGACGGTAGTTGTATCTGCCTTCTATATCTTGTGTTTTATTGACAGGTGGTAGGTTTAGAGGCAGGGGTTGGGTTACAGTACATGCTCATAAATGTGTAAATAATATCATTTACATAAAATAGTTTTGTCTGTTTATATTGGAAAAATCCCACCCCTACATATATGCAATAATGCTATTGGTTTTACTCAATATATCTTTTAATTATAAAATCTGATAAAATAAAAAAATGCACCTTGAGCTTCAAAAATGACGCAAAAGGGTCTTGACCAAGCGTTAAAAAGTGACGAGTTGGAGTGAGACTGTGTTGAATGCTTGGTAACATGGTCATGAAATTTACATATGCAAATGTATCTCCCGTGGAACTCCATTAATTAGGCTTCTGTGGTGCCACGATGAGGCTAGGCTTTGTTTACTGTGCTGGTTTGCAAAGTACAGCATAATGGTGCACGATTCTAATCCCCCCGCTGTTAAACGTCGACCATAAAGACCAGTGGTTCAACTTCTAATTTGCTTATGTTACAAGCCAGCTTTAGCAACAATACGGGATGCAGTAATTACCTTGATCTAAAGCCTCTCTAGAGGTAACTCTTTCTAGTGTGTTTGAATACAAAAGCTTCTCTATTTGCGCGAGGGGTGCTTATCTCAAGGCGTGAATGTTAAAATTCAGGTTAGCTGAATGTCCTTTACAGCATGCTACAATGACAAAAACACGCTTTAATGGGCACTTCCAGAAGCTTTTGCTGGATGCACTTGCATCTGATCCAAACACCCCTGGGAGGTCACTAGCTATCAATTATACAGTGTTGTCAAAGACAGCTTAATATGCATAAGGGCAGTGCTTGAAGTCACACAATCGAGCAATTAACAGGTTTCTCCTTTAATCAGGAGTGCCCCCTATATGTCTGTTCAAAGACACTGCGGTGGGGGTTGCCATCATGAGGCCCAATTAAAACCAGTATATGAACATCTGCTGCCCCTAAAAAGCTGTTACTAGGCATCTTAACCTGCGGAGCCCACACACCTCTAGACTGCCAGATTAAAGTCTTGCACGGTGAGGCTCATATGAGGAGATGGAAGGGAACAGAAACCTCATGCTAAAGGTCAGACTTATTCCTTCTGGACAAGCAGACACAGAGAGAGAACACTGATACACTACAGAGAGAGAGAAAAAAAACTTTTATGGGATTTTTAAGTACCGTAATGATGATTTTGGGTCAATAAAAATAGAGTATACACAAGAAAATAAAAACATAAATAATAAAGTAAAAAAGCTAAATATGTGGCACTTATAACTGTACACTTTATATTCATTCATTGTTTTGAAAAAAACATTATATCTTTTTAAAGAACAGTTTAAATTGAATCCCTCACGTAGAAAGTATTAACTACAAGTGTTATAGCTTTTTTTTATTAACTATAAGTATTCTACTTCAAGGTTATATGTATACTGTACTCTATGCATAAATTATAAATAAGTATAAAAATATATTTTTAAAAATCAAGGTATTTTCATGAACTGTAATTATTTATAAATATCATTATGCTTTTGGAGAGTCACACCACATGACATTTTCAAATCTTAACTAACCTTGCCATGTTATAATAAATCTTATATAAATCTTAAGAGACATAATCATGAAGATCTGTAGGGGTCGCCTATATGATACAGTTTGTGGTTGTTGTTTTTTTCCCCTGCATGTTGGTCACATAATTTTTCAAGGGCTTACAATGAACAAGGAATTGTATTTTAATTTAATTTTGGAATAAGGTAGACAAAAAAAGAGTGTTGTGTCTTTGACCCTTTCGCTTTTATAATTCAAATTCCAATATTATCTAGAAAGAAAACAGGACTAAGAATTTTTGCCTAATTAAAACATGGTTGTGGACTAATAAAAAGGTTTATTTCTTCATAGTTTCAGGCTGTACGGTGAAGATGACATGCTGTAGCAGCCCACACATTTTTACCGTTGCCTGCTGGGTAAAAACCCAACAAGTTTTCTTTTAAGTTATTAAATAAGGTTCTGCAACTATTCCTTCACCAGCAGAATGATTAATAGTAAAGGTAATTGGAGAAACTAATTAAAATATTCTGCACATATGGCTCCTGAAAGGATGGATTTAATTTCTTTTATTTATGAAAACTTCCTCTACTTCATTAACTTCAAGTCATCCTAAAATGAACCTAAATGTGATTTTTTTTTTCATATGTTACTTCAATGCTATTGTAAACTGCATCATACTGAACTGGATTATTGTTCTTACCAACTTTTGAGTAGAAGCATGCTGACCTATGAAGAGGTCAAAGCTCCAGGTTTACATGCTACCAGTTTAGCAGAAAGATAAGCTTTTAGTACAGCAAGGTCGCTGCTGCGCATTTACGAGGTCATTCACACATGTTCTTGCATTCAAGATCAGCTAGAATTAGAGGAATGGAGCATCACAGGTGTCTCAAGATTTTGGTTGTCCTTGTTACAATGTAATTATACATTTATATAATATTAATTAACTATGTACTTACTATAGGGTTAGGGTTTGGCTTATGGTTACATGCCTGTAATTATGCATAATTTATTGTTGTAATAATGGTACGTGTAACAAGGACACCTCAAAATAATGTGTTACCCAAATTTTACAAATTAAAAGACTGTAATACACATAGCAATGGCCAATGACATAAAGTAAAATAATTCACCGTAGGTCAATGGGCCCAATGGAAACATGGTCTGGTTAAAAGTGTCTATAGAAAAAAGGATTTAAAAAAAATAATAGTAATCCAAAATGTCTTTTCTGTACTTGTAATAGTGTCATCATATGGTTTTAAAAAAACTCGTATACTATTTAAACAAATACCTCTAAAAATGTCATATGGTGTAACATCTAGTAAAATGCAATAACATTTTACTAACATATAACTCTTTTCATTTTGAAAAAATCTGTGTATTGTAATAATTTTCCAATAAAATAAAATAAAATAAATGATTAGGGTAAAAATATTTGTTTTCAAATATCATGCATTTGAAATTCATCAATATCATTACATTTTAATTACATCATTGACTCATAAAAGAACAGAGCCATAATCAGTCTGCAAGCTAATCTCTGTTGAAAAAGCATCTATAGCCGATTTGGCCGGACCAACATGAACAGATGCACGTTCTCTCTGAAGGTGGCGCTTACCATCTCCAAAACAATGATAACTCTCAGCAGTAATCCCTCACTACATCGTGCCAAAGAGAAATGGCTCCTGCTTTACCCTCTGGGGCATTGCCATCATGCAATCCCACTGAGACAGAGAGCCAATCAGAGCCCGGCGCCACGCCCTGGGACTGCTTCCCGCTTGCCAAGAGATGGATAAAAATAAACGACAGCCGGGCGGCCGTCTTGGCCCAGCCTCCTCCACACGACACTGGGACGTGAGCCCAACACACCGGAAAGAAATATACAGCATCAAAAATTCATTAGAGAGAACAGGAGAGAAGAGGTGAAATAGAGTGATGGGGCTAAGAGAAGAAGAGGGAGTGAAAGTGGGATGTCAGTTGAGAAGATAGATATGGATGTTTGTTGTGTCTGGTGTTGAGCTGTATGTAAGCAGAGACCATCAAGCAGATCTACTTAACTTAAAAATACAAATTCTTGTGCCAAATAATCTCATTTTTATAAGTATATATATATATATATATGTTTAGTGGGACCTTTTTCACTAATCACTGATGTCTCTGTATGATCGTTGATTATAGCAATTCAACATTACAGTATAAATGAAAGCTACATTTGACATTTATTGAACTTTAAATAACAACTTCTAATTTAACTTAAAACAATCTTTACATTAACCCATTACAATAAATTTATATATCAGCAAGTGGAAAATATACATATCCTGAAACTTGGTGTGTGTGTATTTATGTTGTTGCATATTTTATATAGATTAAATTTTTTAATTCTTTACATAATAAAGGAAATTTTAGTTTTAGGAGAGATTTTAGTTTGTAGTTTAAAAAACATTTACATTTTTACATTTTTCAACAGGTATTATTTAGCCGCTTTTAGGTCATTCTATATATACTGTGTGTGTATATATATATATATATATATATATATATATATATACATATACAGTATATATAAGAAATTAGCAAAGACGTTAAAAATTAGATTAAAAGAAATTTAAAGCATTCTAACATCATGATGCAACAAAACAAAAGGTGAAAAAAATGAATACTTGTATTCATGTATACTTTTGAATACTTTAGCAAAGCACTGTATATTCTGCAATAAACATATATACTGTATATATACTGAAAGAATCATTGTTTTTTTAACTAAATTACTAATTTATTGACTCAATCATATTACTTTTTACCTGAATGTATCAGCATTCTTTAACCAATTGGTAGAATGAATGTAAATTTTGTATGTAGATGAAAGTGTGTAAATATTTCAGTAGTTTAGCTTAAACTTAATCTATGATAGCAGCTTTGTACCAGTATTTTGTTTCAAAAGTCTAGTTTCAGAGGGGTTATTTAAAGCCACCCCAAAACCCAGTCAGAGGGCAACTATCGTGCACCCATTCACCTTCACTGGCTTGCTATCAAGACGACTCAATATCCTCCAAAGAAAAATGTACTGTCCGTAAAGACAGCACACATTCATTAGTGAGAGACGAAGAAGAGAAAAGACATTAGATTAGGATTCGGAAGTGCAGCGTGTTTGCTCTTAAAAGCTCTAGCAAGTCATGTTTGCATAATTAACTCAGCAATCATGAAGCTCACACTATGTTCTTCTGAAATTATCTTTACCATCCAGTCAGCCATGAACAATAAGCAACAGTAAAATGAGCCGTACCATATTTTTTCCAGAGAGAAAAATATATGCAATTTTCTAAGCATTTTGTCCATAAGCATCAATTTCAAGCTTCTTTTAAAGAAATCAAGTGAAGAGTACTATTTTTGTGACATGTTTCAAACAGCATGTTAAAACAAAGACAACATTTGTAGGTAGCTTTCAAAACAAGCTAGAATAGTCTGTTGAATAAAGGCCCGATTTTGGTCTTTTTATTGTATGGGTCAGTTTGAGAAATTTAATTCTGTGATGCTTGTGATCCAACACTTCTACATAAGAAGATTATGTATTACTGCTATGTTTCCTTCCCAACTTATAATAGAAGTCCAATACTTGCTTCCTGGACTTTAGTCCCATCACCTCATTTCCTTTGTCCCAGAAATAATCCCAGATTTTCAGGCTCTTTTGATGTACTGTGAGGGTATCGCTGAACAGGATTTGGAGGACTACTGTATGTAATCCTCTTTCTGCAAAAGGAATGAATGGAATGAAATGGAATTTCTCCATCTATGCCCTTTAATAGTCCTCTGAGAAATTAAATGAAGCCTGAAGACACTCTTCTTTAGAAGATTCACCTCCTGTAAACTTTGTAAAATGCTAATTTTATATAAAAAAAATCCCTATTAAAAAAACACTATATATACTGTCAACAATCAACAATAGCGAACTGATCTAGTACTTTGATGGCATTGTAGTTATTGTAATATTCAGAAGTATATTATGTACAGCTAAAATCTTAAAAGCCAGAGCAAGACTTTTTCTGCTATCTTACAATATAACTCCAGGCTGGTTTGCTGCACACAGTAAAACGTAATTAGCTGAGCTGGTCGACCAACATGGTTTTTCTGGTAGTGCTGGTTGACCAAAGAAGTGCTGCTAGTTAATCACTATCATGGCACTTCAAAACTGTATGACTATAACTGTATAAAATAAGTTATTTTGAGAAATGTTTTTTGTTTTTTAATACAGTGGAAGTCAGTGTGCTCCTATCCTGTTTGGTTGCCAATGATCAGCACAATATCTTCTATTCTGTTCTGCAGAAGAAAGAAAAGGACTAGTTGGTTTTTTAAAAGTTCTTTGTTTGAATGGTTTGAAGAATTTAAATGTATTACAAATACATTTGTGACTTTCAGGGTGGAAGAAACCTCACCATGTATTAGAATTTCAATTCAGTTTCAATTTGTCCTTTCAATTCAGCTTTCTTTGAGAAGTGGCCAAATTAATTCAAATTTATATATTAAAAGGAATTTATTCATTATTTTCAAAATGTTGCTCTACTGAGCAGCTAAGACAGGCTCCCCAGCATATGGCGTGACTCTTAAAATGTGTAACCATTGCTCAAATATATATTGTTTTCATCTTTACTTCTCACTTCTTATTTGTGCATCTACAACAGTATACTGCCACTCAAGTGACAGGTCAATATTGCAAATACATCAGACTTCAGACACTGGTCTTTGTAAAGGGCAAACACTCCATATTTCACACTAAAAATAAAGATGAGATCAGGACCCTTTACTCTACTGCAAACGACTCTCAGCTGAACCATTCTCTCTCCACAAGCACAGTCTAATGAAGCGTTTTACCTCCATGGTATAAGGGCAACGCGCACCCCAACAAACAGCAGTGACAACGGATTTGAAATATATGACTCCAGAGGGGGTTGTGATTGCCTTGAGAGTGAAGATGGGAGTCATATGTCTGCCATTTGAGACCAGTCAGCCAAGAGAGGCTGGCTTAATGTTTCAATGTTTAAATTAGATTCCCTTCAACCACGGTGACTGCCTGACTGAAAACTGAAAGACTCTAACCCCTGAAGCGTGTCCAACAAGATCAGGTGAGCATGAAACTTTCCTGCTGAAACCAGCGGTGCTCTGATAAAGCAAAGTGGCCACAACATGCAAAGCTTACATAAAATAACAAGAGCCAGCAAAGTCCGTGCATCCCTGTCTGAAACACAACATCCATTACGTTACAAATCTAAATAATGTAACCCGTGATCTGATGGTAAAACTCAACCTAAATAAGGCATATAAAAATAATAAAATACATACAGACAAGAGTTCCATAAACAACAATCTAATATTGTCTAACTTTAATTTTAGACACAATATTTGTTTATTTTTGACAATAAAATGTATTTGTACACTACAAATATGAAACAAGCAAAAAACCCACTGAACCCAAACCACTTTCCAAAGCATCTTCATGCAACACAAAACGCCACAAGTGTGAACGGGACTTCACAGGGTATTCCATCATTAGGTGAGATTCTAATCCAAAAGGAACAAATATTCAGGACACTACGAATAGCATAGAGAATAAAAGAGCGCTGTTGCATGAAGGGGAGTGGGACTTTCACCCACCATTTTTTGCATATCACCCTAGCGCTGCAAGACGCAAGATTTGACTAAAATAATCACAAAGTAAACATTTTTGGAAGTTTAATTAGTCCCTGGTGCCGTTTATACACAGCAGTTTGTGGTAAAAGTGTCTTAGATGTAACAGTTACATGATTATGGTTAAGTGAAATAAATACAACCAAATGATGTTTATTTTTATGAAACATCACAATAGACATTTATCACTAGTTTAGTGCCTTCAAACATAATTAATATTAATTCACTTACTTTATATTAATACATGGTTGTGTTACATAAATGTGCACATTAATTAAAATTATCTTTTATATTACATTTATCTTATTTTATGTGTGCATATTGTGCATATTTATTATGTATATATAAAACACACAAAGCATATATCATTTTTATGTCTATATTTATATGCATATAATGTATATTATATTTAAATATATTTAATATATAAACAACATATTGTTTCTGAAATGCATACATGCATGTTTGTATTTATATGTACATAATTAATATACACAGCACGCACACATATTACAGTATGTAAACAAAAACTTTTATTTTGGATACGATTAATTGCGATTAATCACTTGGCAGCACTACATTTATCATTTATTATTTAACATTTACGAGTTGATAATATGTTATTTGTCTGATGACGGTGCACCATGTTCTGAACAAATGCATTTTTGCCATAATACATGAACATGTGCAGTGAACAATGCACACAGACCCTGTCAGTTTGTAAGTAGTTTATGAATGATTCACTCCTAAAGAGAAGTTACTGGTAACCACCGACGGGTTTAACCATGTAACCTGCATGTAAAAATTTCAAAAAAATAAATCACTACATATAAAGATTATACAAACAGCAAAAACTCATTAAAATTTTTGTATTTACGTTTAAAATTACACTGTTGACCCATCCCTTACAGCGTGACCCACCCTTACACCTACCCATATTACCAAACCTGTCACTAACCTTACCCACATCCAGTACAGTATGAACATAATAAGTACATTGTACTTATTTTTGATGCAAGTACTTAGTAGTTAAGGCCACCTAATATAAAGTGTGAACAGGAACTCTCATTAATAAGAATGAAAATACTATTATTATAGATACTGTAGGTATTCTAGACCTCCTTATGCTATAAAGGCCAATCCACAAGACACAACACTCTCATTAAACAGATTTGTACAAATGTTTACCTTTTAAAGCGATGGCAGAGAGAGAGAGAGAGAGGGAAGAGGAGCATTTCCACTCCCACTGAAGCTGAATTATTGATCTTCCCTCATTTTAAATTTGGCAGCAGAGGTAGGCACACATTTGATCAACGTGGGCAAACTGATCCGTAAGAGGTTTGAGCAAAAGAACCCCTAAACTGAGCAGAGCAAAACCCTGCTGAGTGTATCATGCGTAAAGGACAAATTCCAAGGGCATGAGATGGGAAGGATTAGATATGAAAGGCATTTTTCTTTCCTTTCTTTCTTTCTTTCTTTCTTTCTTTCTTTCTAAAGAGACCCAAAATCGTCATGTCCTTTTTCATTCTGCTCAAACTGACGACAGCAAAAATATCTGACAGTTTTTTGACACAAATCAAATTACAGGATACATCCTAGACAGGGTGGTAATTATACGGAGAACTTGCGCCAGGCTCTGCGGAACGATTCTAGCCCTCCTCCATATCTCTGGAGTCCGTGCGTCATAGAAAGTGACGTCCCGTTCAGTGCAGCGGTGCTGAATAGTGCATCTCTGTCTCCTACTCTTTTTTTTTTTTTTTTTTTTTCTTCTTCCACCAACTCGTATGTCTTTCTCATACTTCCTCTCTTTCCTAACTCTCTTGCGCTAACTTTAGTCTTGTCTAGTTTATGCAGTGACTCACTGCTGTTGAACTAAGCTCCGTCTGTTAGAATCAACCCTGCAGCCAAGACCCTGTAAATGGCCTCCTTGTGTAACGGTGGCCTCCTCGCCCCTAGCGGAGCCTCCCCATCTGTGCTGAAACCATCTCCGTCTGCAGGCCGACGGCTCTCTGACCGGGGCACACCACCTACAGCTCATTATCAAGGTAACAAGGTGGATGAATGTCAGTCAGAACACTGAGCTTTCCCTCTCTCACAGACGATGAGTGACTATCCTTTACACTACTTGAGCACTAAGCACTACTGGTGTCAACCAATTATTACTATAAGCTAATTATTTACTTAAGAATAGTTCCTTGGCAAGTATTAATTTGTAATTATTGTTTTTATCATTTACTATACAACATTTATTTTAAAAAGATACCAAAAAAAAAATACATACTGTAAGCACTGGACACAACTGTAAATGATTTGCTTTTGAATAAATAATAATTATTATTATCACCAACAGCCATCTATTAATGTAATAATTTATATCAATAATATTATAATATTTACAATAAGTAAATTAATTTTTTGTTTTGTTAAAATATTTTAGAGTTTTGTTGTTATAATAATAGCGAGTGTAGTTTATTGTGTGGTATAATAAATGTATTTTTATATCATTTATTGCTATTAAAGTATTGTATAAACATGTTTTTGTTCAATCAATTTACTATGATATTAATATCATATTTGTAATATTCATTTGGTTTAAGAGTGTTTTTTAATTATTAGTTACAAAAATCAGTAAACCAGAACAGTCAGACCAGAAAAAGCATCTAATGATGGTTGTATTTTTAATATATATATAATAAAATAATAATAATATATATATTCATTCAGTACACTTACACAAAGCAGGGTGCTGGTAGCATTTATTATAAATATTTATATCATATACACTTGCAATCAGAAATATTCTCTCACCTCATTAGACAATATAGTGATATTGATGAAAGATTATGAAAATAAGTGAAAAAAAACCAACTTGTGAAATAACAAACAATATTTATTGATACATATTTAAGTTATTTTGACAACAGAAGTTGAATTAACTTTGAATTTTAAATGAAAATTGTAAGTCTTGTAACACATGAGCATGTGCAGTATTATTCAACCCCCAGCTTCAGTACCTTGTGGAGCGCCCTTTAGTTTTTATAACTTCTAACAAG
>JAUMHP010000048.1:8383189-8402109 GCA_032361065.1 Enteromius trimaculatus | reverse complement strand
ATATATAAAGAAAAAAAATATACAGCGTGATTTAAAGGAATAGTTCATCCAAAAATTAAAATTCTGTCATTTTTTCACCCTTATGTCAAACCTGTGTGCGTTTCTTTCTTATGTTGAACGTAATTAAAAGACAATATTTTGAAGAAAACTGGTCCCCACTGACTTAAATAATATTTCACTATGGAAGTCACTGGGGACCAACAACTGCTTGGCTCTTCAAAATCATCAAAATATTTTGTGTTCAACAAAAGAAAGAAACTTCTACAGATTTGAAACGACATCATTTCCCTATTCAAGAAAATAGGAAATTGTTTGTCTATTGCCAGAGCAGAAAGAACAAGATGACCGATGAGTGAACTTAATTACGTGCCTTTAGAATGTCATTAGTTTTGATCCATCGGAGCATTTTAATGATGTTTGAAATGCATTGAGATCATATATCTGGCCTAATGTTTTTAGGACACAGACAGATTCAAACAAGCTCCACAGAGAGTAAAGCAGTGGGGAAAGATTCGATGAACGTGCTGAAAAGCAGTTCCTGTCCTCTGTCCAGACCTTGATTTCTCCCCCTCCTCAGCAGCTATTGTGCTGCATGGAGAGTCCTGCTGAGTAAAGAGAATCAGGGGAAAAAGTGACTTTGAAGTTTGATGTTTTACATGCATCTTTGCACTGCTGTCCTGTGTTACGGGAGCCATTAAGCAGACATTTTCGGATTTCCTCAGGATATAAAGCTTAAAACAGCCAATCCCAATGTTCCAATCATTTTTGCCCATCCTGTGCAACACAGCCACAAAAATAACACGTCATTGAGACTCTGTTTCACTCTGAGCTGAAATTGCACAACCCATTTCTATATTCCATTCCTTTTACAAGAAAACCTTTAGTGATGACAAGCATAATTTCATAATAACTACAAATAATCATCTCTCAAGTCTAGGTTTGAGAAAACAATGAACTTGCTAGCTATGTCTGTATTCACAGATTTTCACATTAAATGGCTTCAAAGAAAAGCTTGCAAATGGAACGTTAGAGGTTGTCCGGACCAATTCAGTGGAATCAAGTGAAAAAATCTGGAGGAGCTGGTCCACCCTAATGCAATACAGATTCAACCAATCTGAGTGATGCGTAAACGAACCTTTGCATTGTGCATACTGCCAAGAGCAAATCAGTTGATGGTAGAATAAACAGAAAAAAGCTTGATCTTTGTGACTGTCTAATTTAATATTTTACTTATTTCAACAACTGCAATCTTACACTCCCTCTCTGCAATTTCTAATGACAAGCTCAACAGAATTTGCTCTTTTGAAAACCCACCCTGCATTTAAACGAAAGAAGGCAGCTTAAGAGCTAATTTGTTTCTGTTACGCAACACGCTGATAGGGAAAAGTTGAAAAAAATAGAGCAAAATAGTCCAAATTAAAGGCAAAACAATAAAAATGCCCAAACTGCATGTCATGTATCATCACTACCTGTCAGTTGAATGAGTTTAAATCTAAAAAAGGGGGGTTAAGGATTGTAAACAAAGGTCAAGGGCACTGAACAGCATGTTCTACACCTTCTTTCAACATACGTCATCACTGCCTGACTCACCCAGATGAGCAAAATACACATATGCAAAACCTGTCCGTTCAACATGCGTAGTTATGCCTCATTGGTCACACAGACACAAACCAAATCCATTTAGACATACCTGTAAACTCACACCCTTATTGCAAACATATAAAGCTTAGTTGATTGATTGATTTGAGAGTGTATGAAGATTCTCTCTACTTGTACTCTCATACACTAAAAACAACAGATAGTTCCTAATAAGGGGGCAAAAAAGGAATTCCATAGAAAAGAGCAAGAAAAACTACGCAGACGCTTCTGTTTCTGTGTCGTGTCAAACTGTCTACTGTAATTTTAAACAACCATCTTCTTTGGAACCGTTTCTGCTTAAGGTCGTTATGACGTGCCAACAAATACACAAAACAGAAGTAGGTGTGAAACACTTAGGTGAGCAAATTTTCTTCTCTGTATAACATGACCAACAACCTTTAGGCTGGTTTGTCAGAGGTGATTCGTTATTTTTCTGTAGGTGGAGGAATGAGCAGGTGTGAATTTAAAGGATTTATGCAACTCCAGACAAACTGTAATTGCAAAGTCTACCGATCACTGGGAATCGGAAGTGCAACATGCAAACAATAGGTATGTTTACATGCACCAATCACAGATTCTGCAATCTGGTTCATATTTTGGTTTACATGATGCACATTACATGTGTATTCTGAACAAAGCTGCTGCAGTGTCACTGAAGCTACAATAAGTGTTCTTTTTGACATGTATGTCAAGAGTTCTTTATTTCGTATCCTGACGATCAGTTCATAAAATGTTAATAAAGCTATGCACATTTGTAAGTAGTGAACCGTATGTAAACAGATCATTTATTAAAAGGGCTTTTTTAAACATGCATAGCATGCAGGAGTGCAAGGAATGTGTGAATCTTGATAGCATTCAAGCATTTGCACACGTTTTTTTTCTCTTGTTTGGATTTTCTGAGGTCCACACCACCCTCTTTAATTTAATCAAAATGTAATTTAGATTCAGCTCAGTCAGGTTGATTTAGATGTTTACAAGAAGGCTTTTCATTACTAATGGATCATTCGGGTGCATGTAAACACAGTTAATGTTGGTCAAGATCTGTGTATCGTGGTAAAGAAAATGGGAAAATGAAGAGATATCAATCACAAATAAATCCACGATTCTCTGGCAAAGACAAGTTGAAATAGTTTTGACACCACAACAGTCTGTGGTCAGGGAGATCTTTGTGCAAACACAAAAACATCATAATTAAACATTGTGGGCTACTCACAGACGATGCAATTTTTGTCTAACATACCTACATTCCACAGAGAGTAAAACGTGAACGAATGAAGTTACTTTAACTAAGCATTGCTTCTGGCAAGCTATCTGACATACAAGTACTGCCCCCTGGGCCGAGGTCCTCATCCTGAATGGCTAATTCCTCCACAGCTGCCTCAAGATGACAGAAGTCTATCTGCACTGACAGTCTTAATCAGCAAAACCTGTTTCAGCTGTCAAGCACCTTGAATTAAACCTGGGCTTTGAACTAATTGTGCTTTAGAAGTCACAGGCAGATTTACCAGCATGAAGCTCCAGTGAACTGTTTACTATATTCGCAATGCAAATGAGCAGAGGATACAGGATAACCACAAAGATTAGCACACATTGTCTTGGTGGTCTGAGATATTTATATATACACATACATATATATACACACACACATACATACATATTTTATCAATTTATTTAAGGACTATAAGCTACTAAAACAGGAAGGTCTATTACAAGAACTAAACAAAAGTTCAGGTTCCAAGTCCAAACACAGTAAAAATCATGACAGGATAAATAATATAATGCACCTCCAGAGCAGCAACAGCAAGTGCAAATTGCTTTTTAAAGAGTCCAAAGAGACTGTTAAAATATATAAAGATAAATGTGCTTCTCCCAAATGACATTGAACAAAAATAATATTGAACTTGAACAAAATTAAATTAATATAATAAGCTTAAAATGATTATTTGATATTCATTATAACCTAATAATACAAGTCAATAAACATAAAACAATGATAATTGTTTACCTTTATGTTACAAAACAACGCTGGCTTGTCTTTGGCGTATATGCCCATCTTTTCCTACAAAAGGTGAAGTTGGTTGTTAGGCTTGTTTCGACAAGGATGAACTAGACACGTTTCCACATCGGTGATCGTCTATGGGGGATTATATGACCATTATCAGTGATGTCACTAGCCCCGCCCAGTGCTCACAGACTCCGCCCACTGCTCCACGCGCGATTGTTTTGGTGACAGTAACGTCTCTGCATCCGTCTTTCTCTCCCCCATATATGAGAAAAGGATTTCGTTTCCTCATATCACACGGACTTACTGCACACTCGGTAAGGAATCTGTGCAAACACGTATCATAAACAGTGTAAATCATTGAACAGGATTCAGTTTAATGACACAGGAGGGGAAAAGGAGTACTTTTGCTTTTCTATTTGTGAAGCATAGCGTTATTTCAGATTTTTTTCCCAGCGTAGGCTATTTTTAATTGAACTAAAATTGACCCAAATAATGGTATTAATATATTATATTATATTAATATATTGCAACACCTAAACACCTGCAATATAAAACCAAAAACCGTATACTGCATTGTCTGTTTGAAATCATAATTACTGTTTGTTAAGGGAGTTAAAACATGCTATAATCCTTAGGACGTTTTTAATAATTCATACTAGCTATCTTTGTGAGTTTTAGATTTAAGTGGTCTGTGCTCTGTGACTTTTGCTCGAGTGCTTTTCTTCACCAGTTTTTAACAGCACTTTGAAAGAAAGTCACAATGAATTGAATCAGGATATTAGGTGACTATTCTTCACATAACGAAATAAAAACTTGGACCAAAGTCCAATACTCCTACTCTAATTCATGCTGTGTCAAACTGACGTTCATGGCGGAAGCCCACGTGAGTCCCTGTGCATTACTGGACTCCAGGCTCAAAGTCCTACAATCCTACAATCTACAATCTGTAAAGCAAGATGTACTTAAAAATGCCTTCTTTAAATTTTACCTTCTAATGACCTTCCCCTGGGGGCCCACGTTTCCATTGTGCTCATGTCCTTGTTCTGTAGTCAAGTGAAGCAAAACCTTGGAAAATAGTAAGATTTGGCACAAGAGATCTCACTGAAGTGGCCATAAATGTTACATCACAGCTACATCTCATTTAAATTCCTTGTTGTAACATTGTTCTTTTCTGACAAGTTTCCAAGAAGTACTTGGACTGCCATTATGACTGAGCAATTCTTTTCAAGTAGTATTTTACTCCAAAATAAAAAGTTGTTATTCACTTAGTCACTTGTTACACTTTCAACTTGTTTTACAGTTTCAAACCAGTGACTTATTTTCTTCTGTGGAGCACAATAAAACAAGTCAGCGGGGTTCATGTTGACTTCAGCATTTTTCTAAATATAATATTTTGCGTTCTGCAGGAAGAAAACAAATTGCAATTTTCATCAATCACTCATCCTCAGGTTTTGCTCATCTTATGGGAAATCTGATTTTTTTTGTCCCTCAATTCAAAGTTTTATGCTTTAAAAAAAATGTATAAAACACTAAAATTAATCAGTATCAATTCAAGTTTAATTGAAGTCTTCTGAAGAGTCACCACAACTTTAAACGATTAACAGGTTTATTAGAAATGCTGCAGCAGAGTGAGTTTATTGCTCTTAAATATAGATATATATACACAGACTACCAGAGAGAAATATAGATTTTAACTTTTGATGGTATTTTTAACATACTGGTTAACTGGTCAAGACTGGTCAGTTGAAGATATTCTGTTATACAAGTTTCGATGTATAGATAATATTCGATTTCTGTTTTGGATTAAATCAAGATTTTTTGCACTGACAAATATGTTTAAAACATTTTATGCTTTTTTTGTGTTATTGTTATTAGAGTTGCTAGGCACCACCAAAAAGTAAATGCAGACCAAGTAGAGCAGCAGGGAAACGAGAACGGATTATAGTTGTCATGTTAGCAGCTTACTACAGATTTTGGACAGTGTTTCGCCTCCCTCTGTTCAAGAGAGGCCATTGAGGGGACTCTTCACCTAGAATACTCTTCTGATGAAGTCATTTCAGCAAATAGAGAGCATTCATAAATATAGCAGCAAGTAGTCATTTTTGGGCCCAAGAATGTCCAAATATAGAGTATAGAAGTATAGATAGAGTCCAAAGTGACGAGCTATGCATGACTGCAGGGAGCATCAGAGCAGTAGAATGAAACGCTTGTTAGTTTGTCAACATCTGCTTCTGCTGTCATCAACTCAGCAATATTAACAAAAATTAAATGAACAGCACCAAAAAATATTACAAAACTAACTACTTGACAATATTAATATGTTAAGATGAAAACATTTATTCTGACCTGTATTTGTAAAAGAATTTCACTTCCTTACGAAAATGTATTGACAAATTAGTAAAACCTGGTTTGAAGGATAGTGTTTAAATAAAATAGTTTTTTGAGACTGAGCTGCGATACTTAAATAGTATTATGATGCTATTAAAATTTCTAAATGTGCCCAACCTTTTTTTTTTTTTTTTTTAAATAGTTGCACTGAATTGCATTTTAGCGTGTGATCTGTATATCATGCTAAAAAATGTATGATCATTAGTATTTGTTTCTCAAAAACAAAACTCAAAATTGCATTCTAGTGATTGAGGAAACTATTTTTTTAAGATACATTACACTATTTATTACACTATTTATTTCGATGCTCGAAAACCAAACACATCATTAAGGCAAACTTAAACTTGGCTGTACTAGCCTGATGCGCAAGAACCAATGAAATGTGGGTTTAACTTTAATTTCTTGTACAATCTTTTTATGAACATTTAAAAGACAAAGTTTTGGGAGACTGGGCTTTTAATTAAGGGGCAAACATCTGTCAGCTTTCATGAAAAATAAATAAACTAAAAAAGGGTTTCCAAGATGAAGCCTTGAGTTTGGAATGACACGAAGGTGTGTAAATAACAGATTTGGGATTTTTCAGTCATTATATTGTAATTGCAGAGTGCAGACGGAAATGCTACACCAGCAATAACACTGAAATTGGCTTCATAAGGAATTTCAGAACAAGCATTCAAGTGATGACCTAATTTAAGCACAGTTAATCATTTAAAAAAAAAAAAAGCTTATTGTAAGATAGTACCTGAACAAAAGGGTAACACTCCCCACTGTTCCCGCTTTTGAAATCTTACCATGAAAAAAAGAAAGGAGTGGTTATGAAAATTCAGGTCAGAGAAACATTATCTAACCTTTTATATTGCTACATTTACATCTGGAGTAGGATATAAATGTAGAGAGCAGGTCAGTGAGTGATGTTTCAGCATGTTTTGCTTGTCGAGTTCTATATACGTAGATAGGTGTGTGTGCATTTATGCAAGGTTTCCATTACATTACCACTGCAAAAAAAATGAAAACTTTGAGGTTTCGTCTTGTTTGTGGGTGCAACAAATCAATATGTTTTTCTTTGTATGACATCAAAAACGGTCAAAAAACGAAAATCCTGACATTCAGCTATGAAAAAATATAGTTCACTGTTAGAGTCAATAGAAAACAACTTGTCAAATTACAACAAATAAAGATTGCACAAATGTGGTCTGCCAGCCCACAAATTACTGATATCAAGATCTCTCACATTTGCACAATGTTATTACGTATTAAAAGCATGATTCTTGACACCAGAGTATAGGGAACTATTGCAAAATTGTTCCATTTACAATAGTTCACAACAGCTTTGATGACTAAAAATAGATGCTTGTATCACGTATTAATAATATTAAAGGCAACAAACACCAACACTAAAACCGAGATCCCATTTTATTTAGAGGCCTCATTTAATTGATAGGTATGAATTCAGTTTACACATAACCCTTTAAAAAAAGTCAACATGCAGTGATCACAAGGATAGAAAGAAGAGCCTATAGATGGAGAACAAAGGATTTGAAAATGGTGTCTAGGCCGTACACTTCAAATATTCACAGTGACTCAAGTTTCTTTTCTTGTCCATGTATTCATACGGATTTAAACATACAAGGAAGGCATTGTTCTGACACAGAACAGTCACACATCAAAAGCTTTAGGAATTTTGAAAAAAAATAAAAAACCCTGTACCAAAGTCCAGTTTGACTTGCAGGATCCCATCATGCTGCTTCAAACCTCCATGATCGCCACATAATTTAAGGAGGTAAAGCTGTAGGGCTCGACCATCTGTAGTCCCGAAACGAAAACTTTTTCAGAATCTAGTTTACGTACCAATTGCTGTGCCCGGGATGAGGCATTTTTCCTGCACATTTAATGCAGCGAAGACCTGTTCTCTTTCTAAAACAAATAAATGCAAGAACGAATGCAGTGGAGATGAAGCTCCTCTCACTCAAGTCTTTGAAAATCTATGTACAGATTACTCCGAGCAATATTTAAAATGTCCAAAAGAAAATTACCAGACCTTTAGGTCATTTTCTTGTCATTTCTATTATTATAAAGAAGAAAAAAAAAAAGCTTCTCTGTGAAACAAAGAGAACAGCAGCTTCCTGTGGACACCCAAATACCAGCATTCCAAACAAGTGTGGATGATATGCGCGAGAATCAGAAATAGTCCTTGATATTCACGCAGCTGTGATACACAAAAGATACTGACCTCCAATCCAAGCCACATTTCATATCGTATGAAACAAAAGCACTTTACAAAAATGGCTATTTTTTTTATAAAGTAAGGCACTGCATTAACTTTCACTCTCTGGAATAGTGCTGTTCGACAACTCGGCTGGTCTGAGCGAGTTTAGACATAGGCCCCTAAAGCTGCGTGGAACTCAGTGAGGCATTGGACGAGCTGTTGGAATTTTGGTCTCTCCTCCGGATCCAAGGCCCAGCAACAGGCCATCACTGCGAATCTGAAACGGAGAACATAAACAAAACTTATCAGATCAGTGACCAATGAAGCCGTAGCAGACTGATCAAAGATGATTAAGCTGGTCTGGCGAGACTCATTGGTCTTGATTCAATTTTGACAGCAGCAACCTTCGAAAATGGAAAGTTGAGATGGTCTTATCGCTCGCTTTCTATTCAGTATTCATCACTTATTCTCTGGAGGGAAAGAGTGCGGAGCTGTGATCAAATGCTGATTAGCTTTTCCTGCGTTCTCTAAACTGTGTTCCGGCGAGTGCACGTGAGACAATAAATCTTGCCGTGTTTGGGTCCGTGACATGGTCAACAGCGCTTGTTGCTTTGTAATTCCTGGCTGGTTCGGTCACTGCAGCTCCGGTTCCCTAGCTATTGCAGGATGCCGATAAGATTCAGATTTTGCTGATTTTTTGTATTCAAATCAAACTGTCCATTTTTTATTTTCTAAAGGTTCCCTTGCAAATTAATCAAGATTTAAGAAAGCTGTTGTTACTGATACTTTGGGAGCACTGCCAGTCACTCGGCAAGTTCACGGGAGTTTATTTATTTTGCTAAATTAACTCGGCGCATGTTAGTTTAAAATAAATATTTATTCTGAAATGGATTCAAATATAAAAAGTTGAATGTTTGAACCAAACTCACAGTTCATCGGGGCAGTTGATGGGTTGTGCTATTCTGTAGCCGTCCTTCAGATAGGCAGCCATCTCGAAGGGGTCGATGTCAACATAAGGAGTCTGTCCCAAGGTCATCAGTTCCCACAAAGTAACCCCAAAAGCCCACTGTAAGGAAGAAACACGCAAGAGCTCAGAGAAGGCTGAGTGATGCACAATGGCTGAAACAAAAAGATGATCCCTCCCTTTCGACAAGTGATGAGATCACTTGAGCCGGACATTATTTAGTAAACAGTGTTTACAGATACAGAAATACAGGGGGGAGTCAGAATACAGGTATTTATGATCAAATAACAAGAAATATAATATGATGCTTTTTAAATGGTGTTTTTAAAGATTCATGTTGATAACCAATGTAAGAACAATTTATTACTGCTATTTATAGTCATTTGTAAATAAAAACATGAATAAACATTTCAAAATATAAACCTTGGTTAATAACAAATGACTATTTTGTATTATTATTATTATTTTCCATTTATAATATTACATTTATTAACATAAAACTGATCAAATAATTATTTTTGGCTTATCTGCAAAATTTTTACAAATCCGGGGAAAAAAGTGCCTCTATCTGTTTGAGCCACAAGGTCCCCGATAGGCCATTTTAGGGCCACTGGAAGTATTCTGGAAACAAAGCATTCCAGTAACACAAAAGGAGGAAATGTGGATTCTTTCAATTGATTTTGGACACAATCACAGCTTGTTCACCGAGACATTTAAGACGCTTCAAATATAATAAATAAGCAGCCGTGCCCATTTAACATGCATAAAGATGTTTGTTGTACACCATTAGCTATGAAACAAACTGAAGTGCAAATTACAGTAATTACAGCTCTTGCTATAAATAATGTTCAAGTCAATCAAGTCGATTAGATGTCAGTCAATAATCTTGGATAAAAAAAGCAACACGATTATAAAAAACCGCATTACTTTCAGTGCAAAAGTGACTTTACCAACAGTTGTATGTGTGTTTGCCCTTCAGGGAAATGTGTTGGAAAATGCTAAACAGTAAAAGAAATGTTGTGCGCTTGAGGGTGACTGAATCCTCCCTATTCATTAAAGACAATCATGCCCATCTTTTTTTCTAGACATTTACAACTAATGTTATTACATTAACATATAAAAAGATTTTGTCTTCCGCACTTAATGTGTTTTTTGTGTGTTGAGAGGTAAAATTAAAGTTGACATCCTCTGGTGATCCTCTTTAAGTCTCAATGTGTGGGTGGTATCCTGCAATACCGGCCCTTACAGTAAACAAAATCTCCTGCGTATCCTAGTAAATGAGTAAATTTCCATACCAGGCCGCTGTTCATCACCAGCTCCTATTGTATTATGATAAACAACGCTTTAATAATTGTTCCTGGCATAAGGGCAGCACCAGCGACTATTGTTCTATTAGATTGAAAGGATGCAGAGGTCAGATCACTGACAGGTTTTGGCCCGGTGTGTCATTTATGAGGCGGCCAGGCGGCGTTCAGTCCTTCCTGACTGTCTAGGTTGGGTTGTTTCCTTGGCACTTTGAGTGAGACAGACGGGAACGTACAGTGTGTTGCCAGACAAACACAATTTTTCTCCCCCATTCACTTTTCTCAGAAATACTAAAATACTCCAGGGTTGAGTTTGGTTAAGAGGATAGGTTACCTAAAAATACATATCCGGTCCTTGTTTACTCTCTTATACATTGACCCATACATAATTATAATATATTTTACATGAAATTAAACATTATTGTCCTTCCACTGAAAATAATCATTATAAAAGCAATCATGTTTAATCTGGATTTGTTTTATGCACAAGCTTATTGGCTCTTGCACGATACACAAGAACAAACTTCACTGGTTCTCATGCATCAAGAAAGCATGTTTGAACTTCCTTTACCATATTTGATGTGCTCCATGTATGTGCATTGATCAATATTGACGTGATAATAAAGCGATCTGTTTAAGTGATCGTGTCTATTCAGAAGACATCATACGCATGATTCATATATATTTTAAAAAAAATGAGCAGAGCAAAAGTAAACATCCATTTCATAGATGAACAAAAGTCTTTAGAGATTGGAACAACATGAGTGTAAGTAAATGGTGGTAATTACACTTTACCTTACACTGTGTGCATGTACTTGCGCAATTCTCTGAAACTGAATTGTACACCTATTACAATAATATTATTATTATGAATATAAACATATTAGGGAAATTCAAATGTGTGTTAACTGTGATACTGCTGAATGCAGCTGACAGTACAGGCCTCAACAAGTTCATGGGCACCTGAAGTATGATTACTGTAATGGTAAGCAGTAATAATGCACGAGGGAGCTGACCGCATGACGTCAAAGAAGTTACACAATTTTAAATCTGTTATCAGGATCTAGGGCGCAATAACAAACCTTAGGAATGATCGTAATTTTACCAGTGCCACAAAATAGTAAAAGGGTACAACAGTATGAGCTAATAATCCAAGGCAAGAGAAAAACAATGCAGTAGAGAACACCTGCTGCTGGTATGAAACATAATAATATGTATGTTACAGTCCGTTACAAAAAACAAGAAGGCATAAAGAAGCAGCAACTCTTACCACATCGCTGGCACTAGAGAAGTCATTGTTAAGCAAACTCTCCAAAGCCATCCAGCGAACGGGTCGGTTCTCATTGTCCCCGAGACAGTGATAGTCCATGGGGAAGAGATCACGGGCCAGCGCGTTGTCTGTGATCTTCACTTGCATACTGTTATCGATTCTACAAAAATAAAATCGGAAAATAATTAAACTATTTGTAAAAATATATATATGCAAACGGATGGTAAAGAATGCATGGAGAGAATAAAGTATTGCATGAAATGCTTTACACTTATCAATTGCATAAATGCACATCTGAACAGTCATTATTATAACTGAAATAATTAATTGGTGCAGATGGGTAAAGGACAGATGATCCGAAATGGGAAACAGTGTGAGAAACGAGAGCTACCAATGGCACTTACACACAGTTTCTGGCAGCCAGGTCTTTGTGAATAACCTCTCTACGTGCCAGATAGCTCATACCACATGAAATCTGTATTGCCATGTGGACCAGGTCTTGTTGAGAGATTGCCTGTGTGGGTGACAAGAAATTAATAAATGGTTGTGACTAATTTTAAGAGTCAAAAAGAGAAAAAAAAGTGCATTTTAATAAGAGAGGTCCAGCAAGAGAAACCAAAAGACACAACAAGTGAGACAAGTGGGAAAGCAGATGCTTGTGGTTATAGTTCATCTCTTTGGAAACCAGACTTGATGGAGCAACAAGTTCCTCTGCTGAATCTCATTTGGTAGGACGAGTCTGACGTCTGATGTAATGACAGTTACCTCACTAAACATAAACATCCTTTAACTCTTTAGAGGGAGTGGCTCAGTTGCGGGCATCCTTGTATAATCTATCTAGAGTCAGACACAACAAGAAAACCTGACAAGGTCATAACACAACGAGTGGCTTTTCAGATGAACTATACACAAGGCTTCAGAACAAAATAATTGCAGTATATGAGAAACTCAGGTGTTTGATGGTGCATGCTCAATCCTGTTTGTTCAGTGGCAAATTGGTTAGAGTGATTAAAGTGAAATGTTTACTCAAAAGAGAATACATGTCGAACATGTAGAAGGGTAGGGGTGGGTCAATGAAAGTGTCTTTTAAATCTCAACCTTTTTTTTATTAGCTGTCATGCCTTAAGGGCCATCGATTTAGACGCGTAACTTCTCTGAGAGGGTGTGCTTTAGCGTCTGTCAACATGCTAAACCCCTCTTTGACAAATCAGTTCTTCCCAGAGCAATGATTTAGTTAGAAATGCAGATATTAAAATACTAATAATCTGATAATTATTTTAGAACCAATACATAATAAATGCCCAATGCAAATACAATGCAAAAAATAAAAGAATTTAGGCATCACATTATTATTATTTTTTTTTTGAATATACAATATAAAAAGTATGAGTCATTGTGACAGCGAAGGTAATCTGAAAGTAAAGTGGGAAAATTACCATGCACAATTATGCATTCTTACAATGTCTGCATTTATTTGATCAAAAATATAGTAACAACTGAAACATTATAAGAACTTAAATTGTAATTGTATCGACTAAGCAGATAATTTGCAGCTATTATTCCAGTCTTAAGTGCCACATGAAATCAGAAATCATTCTAATATGATTTAGTGCTCAAAACACATTTTTTACTATTATTAATATTGAAAACAGCTGTGCACATTAATATTTCAGTGGAAACTAATGCATTTCAGTAACCATTTATAAGTAGAACAATTCAAAAGAATGCAAATTACATGAAAGCGAAAACAAATCAAAAAGTCTCTACTTTTGATCAACAAAATGTGTCTTTGCACAATAAAAACTTTTTAAAAAAATTATAATAAAAATTCTAAATGGTTGTGCATATACACAAGCATTGTTCATGCAGAAAACCTATAACCTATTTATTTGATTCCTCCACATTTCATTGTTTTTTTATTTATTAAATGCTTGTGTGATGCAAACCTGGACAACCCAGTCTTGAGGGAAATATGAGAAAACCAGTCTTCTAATCCCTCCACAATCAAAAAAAGTAAACCCCTAAAAGATCTGGAAAAAGCCAGATCCTAAATGTCAAAGAGCACTAAAGGATAGAGGAAATATTTGAACATTTAGTCATATTTATTACAAGCAGTTAAAATCTTTTTAGCTGCACAATGTTGTGCATCCCTAGGATGTTAACTTTTAAAAACTGGTCTCAGGATCCTTGCATACCGTTCCATTCAGTCCTTCTCCATCCAGGTGTTTTGAAGCAGCATTCTGGTGAACAGGGAACAAGACCCTAAACCATCCTAATTATACAGTGCTTCCTTAAAACTGTCTAGTCATTCAGCAAACCTATGTAGTTTTGCACAGACATACTGAGATCTGAGATTCAGTTCAGGTGAGAGGTGAACATTTTGGCAGTAAATGCTTAAATAAATCATCCACTTTCAATGCCAAAATGCCGGGTATTACCTAAAGCATGGGTAGTTTACATGATTTATGTTTTTCTCAAAAGAAAAAAGACAATTGTGCATTGAAGCTGGAAGTATAACAACACTGCCACAACAAGCTCCGTCTTGAAAAAGAAAAATGGACAGCATTTAACCGTTTTAAGCATGCGCTGTTCTGAGCGAATATGTGTAATCTTGTCTGTGAAGAGGGTTCAGTGGCAGCTGAATAAAAGACCTGCCTAGGGTTAACTTCGCAAAGGCTCAACTGAGAACAGTAAACTACTGTAAAGCACCTATCATAGAAAGTTCACTCGATGTTGACAGAGGATCAGCACAATGAATTCACTGTTTAGAAGAAAGCAATTAAATCAGGATAATCTGAACACTCCAGGTGTTCTGCTGGAGGGTCTCTAATATAAACACCTGCCTCAGACTGATTTATAGCTAACAGCAGGAGGAGTGTCATTACGCTACTTAGCATTAGCAGAATTCACGCTGCTCAAAAATCACTGTGTAAATGTCGATGAAGTTTAAATGTTGCATGTTAAAGAAAACAACCAGTAAAATAAGTGTGCCGTTTTTTTATTTTTATTTTAGAGCAATGAAGGAGTGCTCTAATATCTATCAAATTCTCTTTGATAACACAGATTGGGAAGACTTGATCAAACTTATTGTAGCAGTTATGTCATAAAACAAAAGTCACAAAAATAAAATAAGATAACAAAAAATATTGTGGAAGTCTTACCTGTGGGTTGTTGGCTTCAGCAAGCTTACACTGGCGCAGGAAAAGCTTAAGATTTCCCCAATTCATATAGGGCAACAGGACCATGGGCTTCTCACCATCTTCTATACACACATGGCTGATGGGTAACAGGTTCCTAAGAGTGAAAAAATAGGTTAAGATTTCAAACACATTTCTGCATGAAAACACAAAACAAGTGCACAACTACACTACATTTGAGAAATAACTTACTGTTATTAGATTCCCAATGATAGACAAAGTAGACAGGAAGGGACATGTTACTCTAAGGTACTTGGTCCGTACAAGACTGTTTCAATCAGTGATTCATGAAAAGACAAAATTAAAGTCATGGGCTGCGCTGACCGTTTAATCTCAGACACACGTCTGCGTGACAGCAAAGCTCGGAAAGCTCAAGACAGGATATGGGTCTGAGCCCATCCCAAAAGGCAACCAAGCGGGAAACAGAAAAATCTAAACTGAATGTTTGACCTCAGGACTGTTGTAATGCAGCTGTGTTAATATCAAGAAAATGATAATGAATAAAGATGTGAAAGAAGTGATATTAAATATTATGTGAAGTGATGCTATTAGATCAACACCAGGATTACAAATCATTTTCATTGCAGTTCATGTCAAAAGTATATTAATTTTGTTAGCATTTTTTTTTCAGTTTGAATATTTTTTGTGTTCACAGAAAGACAACCAATAGCAAATAAAACTCTGATTTTTTAAATAATATTTTTTTCTAAATAAATTTTACAAAAATCAAGTACCACAAATGAATTAAGGCATCACAACAATATAAATATACACGAGTTTCAAGTTACTCAGAAATGTTAATTACTTATAAATTCCTATTATCTGTTAAGATAACCACTGCGGGACAAGTAAGCCTCTATATTAAATGTCTAGGCCTTGGATCCAGAGCTGGATTTGTTCAGATCTTCTGTCAGACAGTAAACACCAAAGAACAAATATTCACTGGTTTATAAAGTGTATTTTAGCGATTTATTTACACTAGTGTTTGTCTTAGTAATAGTTATAGTTCACAGTGACAAAGTGATTTATAAGAAAAGTTCATCAGAAATGCAGAATGTCTGAAACCACATGCATTTCTACAAAAGAAATTTGGTAAAGAAGAATGCGCTAATGGAGAAAGAATGCAGAGGAAGACACTAATTTACACAGTAGAGGAAGTGTGTAGATTAGTAGTCATAGAAGTGTCATAGCTGCGACTGTGGTCATCATATTGCTGTCACAACATTCGAACATTACACAACATGCTTCCACCGCGGACAGGGTAATTTACCCTTCATGAAGTATGGTAATTTATACACAAGCATATTATGTCATCATTTGCGAAACTTCTAATCAGCATGTGTGTTTAATGACACAAGTGAAGTAAACTTCTATAGGTATTCCGTGCTCGAAGGAGAAACGGTGATAAGGTCTCTATAATTAAAAACACATCTATGGCAGGTTTTGCTCATATAGCAAAGAATTGGATTAAAGCTAAATACACACAAACATATACAATACAAATGATTTTGCACAAAAATTTATATTGCAAGTTAAAGAAATGCTGTAATGGGAGTGTGACACAGCAGATTTTGCAATAGAGTAAGTTCTTCAAGCATCAAGAAAGCAGCACATGGTGGCTGTAACTCACCTGTGATGAAGGCCCCGTAGTTTACAGCTTTCTGTAAGCATCATTGTCACCTGTACCTCTGAGGCGTGATCTGCACAGTCAAATGCAAGAACAAAGAGTCAGGGATGTGTGATGCAAACCTGGACAACCCAGTCTTGAGGGAAATATGAGAAAACCAGTCTTCTAATCCCTCCACAATCAAAAAAAGTAAACCCCTAAAAGATCTGGAAAAAGCCAGATCCTAAATGTCAAACAGCACTAAAGGATAGAGGAAATATTTGAACATTTAGTCATATTTATTAGCTATGTTTATAGAAATAAAACACTGGATGGAAATGTCAAGATGTGCATCATTTCTAAATAGGGTACATTTCTTTCAAATTTAAAATATTTTAAATGCACATCAACAAAAGACATGTTACTGTATGTGGGCCATCCGATGGACCAATCTCATTGGACAGCATTCAAAATGCTAGTTTTGTCATTCTAAAATGCTTGAGCAAAGTCTTGCCAAAGTTAGGACTGTTCGATTGCAGTTCCTGAAATTGATTACTCCGTTTTTTTAATCCTTTTTGTATTTGGTGAAAAAAAAGCCAATATATAAATTGTAATTGTGCACATCATGATCTGTTCTGTTGTGAAGCACTCAAAATTGTGGACAACATCAGCAGGATCCACCGTAAAATAACCTCTAAAACTTAGTTTGAACTGGTTCAGAGTTCACAATTAAGTCGAACGAATCAGGAAGGGAGGGAGGTGAATGGAAATTAAAACATAAAAATTAACATAACCTTTTATCTCACATCTCTTGTACTCATGGCTTTTAGCGAGAATGAGGGAGGCCGGTGCTTCTCAAACAGAAGGCTGCCTCCTCAAATTGAGATGATCTCAGTAACGTTGCCGACTTGTTTTCTTTCAGTTCATTTTCATGAATTGAAATGTCTGCAGCGTTCGTATGATGCAGCCTTCCATTTGTCGAACTTAAAAAGGTTTTGAATGAGGAGTCGATTCGTCTTGATGCTACCGGTTCCAAACTTTCTCTAAATTCTTTTTTGGAATTGATTCCCAGCCCTAGTCAAAGTGTTTTGTTATAGTTCTATTCCACAACTGTGCTCCCAAACAGCAGGTGAAAATAAGATAACATGTCTGCATTTCATCTGCATGCTCCGTTGGATCTGATTTGATCAGCCAAGTTCTTGTTAGGTGCATGAAGGTCCTGAACAACCCTCCACCTTGCACTTGAGAAAGCTTGATTGCTTTAAAAGCAGCCTAACTCCTTTCAGCCAGTCACAGGCTGAGTGAACACATTTAGTATGAGTTCACAGAGGTCTGGTTTTATCTTGGAGAACAGCTTTTGACGGATGCTTGGAGAGTATGTGTAAAGTGTATTGTTTCCTGTCCCTTGGGCAAGGGCCGGGGTGGAAACCGAACAGCTTGGCAGAGCAGAGGCTGGTACAGTGGCATTGTCTGGTGGTTGGCACCAGTCCTGCACGGTAAACAGGGCATAAGGGCAAATGAAGGAGTGACCAGTGTGACTGGAAGTGTTTAAGTTTCTCATGGCATTTGCACTTTCTAGAGAAACTGATGTCATAACCGATAACTATATTATCAACATTTACTCCATTTTCGTTATTGCATTATGAACTTTGGAACTTCACAAAGTGGCTCATTATCACAAACAATCCCTAATGATTCTTATATAATAGTTCTTTTCAATCCTGTTCAATCATTTTAGAATACTGTACTCTAGGGACATATGTAAGGGTTGAAAGAGGATTTACCTTTCACTGCTTTCACAAAGACTTGTTTCTCTTTGCTTGGGTCCTTCTCGTCAAGCAAGACTCCATGAAAAATGCGGCCAAAGGTCCCTGAGGTCACAAATAAAACATAAGATATACACAGACTGAATTGCACAGATTGTGTCACACAAGGCTGTCCAATATATAATGATACAACGATAGATATTCACAATGATCTGCTTAAACAACATGTTAAACCCCTTTTTTGGCAAGACTGTAGCCAAGTTTCCTTCCAGTTTTTACACCGTTTTGTTGTCGACAAAAAGAATTTGCGGGAAACATTTTTTTTTGCAAAATTTGCTGTCTCCAGCCTGTTTGTTTCCATCCAACTGGCCTTTTACCGATCAAATGGTGTGCATGATGACGTCATCCTTAAAGAAAACGAGTGGTCGTCTAAGTTTTGGTGTATTGCAAAAAAATTTCCCTTAAGCTGTTTCCATATATAATTTCACCTATTGCGCAAATCATATGCAAATAGTCTGTTCTTAATCCATTTGAAAAAATAAAAATAGCCCATAATTAAATTATGGAGGGTGCATA
>JAUMHP010000048.1:8343586-8369939 GCA_032361065.1 Enteromius trimaculatus | reverse complement strand
GCAGTATATTAAATGGTAATATATTAACCTTAACCCTATATTTTTATATTTTAACCTTTAAATAATAATAAAAAAAAATTAATACAGGCTATGTACAAGAGTGAATAGTTTACAATTAAGAGTTCTGTATTTACAAAAAAAAACTTGGCCGGAAATTGCTACTTTAGCGCAATTCAAACGTTTTAGTCACAAACAGAACCCACTCACCCCAGAAAAGGAAGTAAACTAACTGTTAATTATAAAGAAAACAATACTCTTCCTGCTTAACGCAGGAGTGGAACAGATAATACTTTTGTTCAGCTCCGTGGTAAGTAATTAGCAAGCTCAAAATAACATTAAGTTCATTATCATGGTCTCACATGTCTTGAACACAAATCATCATGAATATTGCTTCCGTGAAACACAAAAGGTGATTTTGTGATATGTAAGTCATATTGAACTTAACCTTAATCTTATTGATTTCTTAACTATCAAACTATTAATTTAAGTCAACAGGCAAGCGTGAGATGTTATTACCATCTAGTGGCGAATACGTGTATTGCAAGAAAACGTTCTAAAACACATATTGTGCAAATTTGTTTAGATTTTCTTGTTTTGTGATGTGTTGATAGCTACTCTAAACACTTAAGTAGCGCCTTCAGAAGCTCTAACTTCTAGGTCCAGAGGTTCATAATTATATTACGACATGTTATTTGGCTGTATGGTAAGAGGGAAAATATGGTTATTCATGTACTCAGAACTTGTAAATATGACATTTCTCACTGCAACAGACTAGATGGGCCAGTTATGAGATCATTCACTTATGCAAACTATTTGCATGCTTGTGTTTTCTCTTTCTGTGCCATCATGACTGACCTGAAGCAGTATTCTGTGACACTGCTATTGAGCACGGCTGTCCGAGAGCCGCTACCATCTGCAGGCACCAGAGACACCCGAACCTGACTGATCGCTGCATGGCGGCCAACGTGCACCAGCCACCGCAGCCATACCTGAGAGGACGACACATTCACGACCTCCAGCTGTTCCACCTTACGTGGCCCTGCGACAGAACAGGAGAAGAACAGCATGTGAGAGAATACTTTACATGACATAAATAAATAAACATGAAAAAAATGGGCATCTATAATCCCGCTGTCACATTGTGCTATGGAAACAGGATGTGACATAAGCACCATGCAGGCAGAGAAGAAAAATTGGGAGCTCTTACTAGTGCGGATGAGAGCGAAAGCTGGCTGGCTTATGTCATTGCTGTTGGTGTTGCGTTTGACAGAGAATGTGGAGATGTTGTACAGCTGTCCGGGGTTCAGACCCTGTAGTATATAGGTAGAATGCTGCTTCTCCAGGAAGTCTGTCTTCCTTGGTACACGACCAATAGGAGCAAAGGCAACAGCAAAGCCGCTGATTAAATTCTGAGTGGCATCTGATTGATCCCAGCGTAACTCAACTTCATTTTCTTCTACCCGCAGCACATGCAGGCCAGATGGAGGCAGCAGGTCTGGGAACAGTGAAAGTATTATAGAGAACATGATTCGCACTCACACAAATATTCTTCTTATTAACATTTATTGTAGATTCATCACCAATGTCAAACACAAACGTTTCGGCTCAAGGCCTTCTTCAGTGTGTTTAACAGATTAATCCCTCCATCCACCTTTTGAAATTCAATTGATGTCATCGTTTATTAGTCAATGTTCAATCACTAAAAACACAAGTTCCATTTAAATACTGGACAGTTTCCATTTGTGTACAAATCATCACATCTACCTAAACACTACTGTACTACACTACACTACTGTATTATATGTAAATACTCATGACTAAACATGAATTATAGGATACCGTATTTATCCCTGTTGTATAATCGAATTAATGAACAATCACCAGAACCTACTTAAAATGTATAACAATGGAAAGTTCAATGAGTAAAGTCATCAGAAGTACATGGTCATAAATAAATACTGACTTTCACACTGTATTCAAAATATAGTCCACAAAATGTTAAGGATGGGTTAGGGTTTTAAGGTTTTATGAAATAAAAAAATAAAAAATTCTAGCTAAAAGTTTTATAAATAAATAAATAAATAAATAAATAAATGCATTGGTCTCATATTCAATTCCTGGAGGGCCACAACTCTGCAATTCCGAAACCTTCAATTTTTAAATTCTAATATTAATGTTTATTCATTTTAGTTACTTAATTTAATATGTGGAAACCTGTTAGCCTACATAGGGGTTTCAAATATTGTTGTAAACAATGGAAAATTATATGTTGGAGTTACAAAAGGTTGAAAACCACTGCTCTAAACTATGATAGGAAAATCAATTTCTTCTAAATGCGGCACGCATAAGAATGCACAGGCTGTATTTTAAGTTTGTTAAAAGTAAGAAACTTCCCATATCTCTGAATAATTAATAACTTCCCTGGAAGCAATTTAACAAATCGCTTTGCCAGTAAAAACACAAACTCTGAATTCCATTCTATCTTAATATCCAGTTTCTTTTCTAAATATCCTCCACATAAATAAAATGAATGGATATGGGTTGATTTTGAATAATGGAAGATCAGGAGCTGACCTCTCTCACAGTCTCTGCCCGTGTGGCCCACCCTGCAGGCGCAGCTGTAGTTCCCCCTTCTATCACTCCAACAGACGCCTCGGTTCCCGCACGGCTGCAGTACACAAGGGTTCTCCACTAGACGGCAACAGAGGACCAATTGAGACCTTACATTGAAAGCACCCTATCTGACAAGGGTACAGAACTAATATAAAAAAAACCTTAGACTTCCAGAAAATGGAAGGGTACACATATATCACTGACAGCTTTGATGTTACATTAGCAGAAGGCAGAATGTTTTGTTTTTGCCAGAGGCCATTTATTTCTGTCATAGCTCCCTCAGTGTCAGTTACAATACTCCTAATTCTTTGTTTATTCTTTAATTTGTTATGTATTGGGATGTTTTCATCCCCAATATCAGTAATATTTAATAATGTTAACATACACGTCTGGCAGCGGTCTCCAACGTAACCCTCTTTGCACACACACAGGTGGTTCCTCCTGTAGCCTCGGCATACACCTCCATTCAAGCAAGGATTTGGCTCACATCCATCCTGTTCTGCAGAACAAACACACATCTGTATCATAAGATGGAAAATCCTTCATTCTGAGAGGTGTGCTGTTTGTAAGAGATAGGTGTGAAGTGTTTGCGAATCAAATCAGGTTTAGTGTAAGTCAGAATCAAGGGGAAAGCAGATTATGCAGAATGACAAAAACAGTTGCAGATGCAAGCTGGAAAATGAGTTGGGAATCATGGTTCAACAAAAACAGGTTTGTTTTCTTTCTATAGTTACCATATTGTAGCACATCTATGTTATTGAGTTGAGATTATTGCTAAATAAGCTACAAGCACAATTATATTTTTTAAAAACCTTTTCTGCTTTCAGGTAGATGCTTCATAAATCCACTCTAAGGCTCCATCAGGTTTTCTTTTTTGCTGCATTCATTTTTATCTTTTACCCTCATCAAGTCTTTACCCTACGTTAACTTGGCCATAAACTCAGTTCTTTCAGGACCACTGTTGTCAAGGATAATTGACAAATAGCATACAGTTTGTATTGGCGGTATGGTTCTGTTCTGGATAAGAACTCCCTGTGCATCAATGAGAGCAGTAATAACCCTTTTAGGGTAAACAGAACAGAACCAACATAAATGTATTATGGATATTATTTATGTTCAATAATTTCATGTAAACATTTTAGAAAATAATCTGATTGAAAGACGAATCAGAAGGCTGAATCCTAACTGGCCTAAATGAGGAGTTGGGGCTGGAGGAGGGCATTTAGCTAATAAGCAATACAAAGCTGCTAATAATACTGAAGTACATTTTATATGGGTGCTGTGATAGGTGTTGAATCCCTATAGGTAGATGTGGATCAGCTGAGGGTCAGCTGACATGAGCTTGACTAATGTGACCTGCCAGAAATAACACTACGCTTGATTTTTGGTCTCATCAGACCATGGAACCTTCTAACTGGAGGAACGCTCACAAATGCCTTGTAGAAGACTGTAGCAGAGCTGTCCTATGCCTTTCACCCATAAAACTGTGACTGCTACTCAGAAGCATTCAGGCAACAGTTCTCTGCTCAGCCTTGATCGTTTTAGATGCTAAATCCTCTGCATTTCCACTCAGTTTTGAAGACATAGATCATTTGTGCCACAATGGCCTGGATTTGTTTTACTTTCAACTTGGAGTGTTGTTTTTTTCTTTTAACCAGAAAATTCTTCCATAACACTGACTCACCAGAAATGGGACATTTCAGATAGAAGTGTATTTGCACTATAATAAATAGAAACCATTTAGCGACACCCAATTAATCTTAATTTAGCAATTCATGTCACTTTCAAACCAACTGGCTGCCTCAGTTATTTAGTTAAAAGAATGTCAAACTTATGAGAACATTTCTTGTTTCTTGTATTTAGTTAAGATCATATTGATCACATTTTGAAAATGTCTTTTTCTTTTGATCAGTGGGGGAAAATGTAGGATACAATGCTGTAAAACAACAAAACAGTCCATAGTAGTTAACATATTGATGTTACCTATTTCACAGTCCTGTCCGGCATAGCCCTGCTGGCAGTGACAGAAGTAAGAACCAGGCTGATCCTCACATGTACCTCCATGCTTACATGGCTCAGAAAGGCACTCATCAATATCTGACAAAACATTCACAGAAATCTAAACTCAACCCAGGTTTTACACAATGAGATGTCAAAATCTCTAACATCAACTGTCAATATGCCATAAAATAGAGAATTAAAGGTTTAATTCACTCAAAAATGATCATTTTGTCATTAATTACTCACCCTCATTCCAAACCCATAAGACCTTTGTTCATCTTCGGAACACAAATATCGGATATTTTTTATGAAATCAGAGTATGTAGGTCTTACGGATTTGGAACGACATAATTAATGACAGAATTTGCTTTTCTGGGTGAACTAACCCTTTAAAAATAACCAAGAGGTATGTAGATTGTTACCTGTTTGACAGCGCTGGCCACTAAAACCATCTTCACATTCACACAGGTAGAAGGCTACCCTATCACGACAAGTTCCCCCATTCATACATGGCTGAGTCAAACACTCGTTTATTTCTGGAAAAATAAAGGAAATGATGAGAGTCATATATGTACAAATCCCAGCACATTGGAAGCATTTAACAAATCCTGAAAACACGTACACACATAAACAAAACCTGAAATACACACAACACACACTTACATGAACAGACACACGTTTTATGTACAAGGCATAATAATGCATGTTGTTGATCAGAAAAAGTTTCTAGTAGGGCACATTTTTAGTTTTGCAAATTTGCATACAAGTCCATCAGCAACAGGCATTTGGTTTTCTCTTTGTCTCACTGTGCATTCGGACTGTTTATTTCATGTGATACAAATTATGCACTGTAGTAGCTCATGTTGCCAAAGCACCATTATGCTTTATGTCCCACAGAGAAACCACAGAATTGGTTTCTGTTTAAGAACCTCAAACTGTATACCAAGACCTTTCTGTTAGCACCCTGACACGCTACACAAACTTTATGTTTGTATTTCAAACTACAATTTGTTTTAGAGTGTTTCTACTCACTTGACATTTTGTAGTCTCATCAGCTCTTCTTCCCAGCATTCCAAACCAACCAACCATTTTGGAATGTTGGTTTCAGAGGCGGGACAGTCTTGAGCAAACTTTGAACAACAAGGGTTTTGAATCTCCACTAACCTTCACAGACTGGAGGCTGGCTCCAGGACCCCTGGCTGCTGCAGATGCTCTGGGTGGCCCTGGGAAGCGGAGTGTAGCCTGGGTGGCATGTATACAGAGCCATGGAGCCCGGGGCAGTGGAGGAATACTGCACCTCTGCGTGCTTGACTTTCACAGGGGGGCCACAGTCCAGACCTGCAGTGTGCATAATTATGACATATCATATATTATATTTATAGATACTAACATAAATACATTTTACAAAGTATAAGCTATTTGCTATTGAAAAAAGAAACAAAATACACAGAAGCAGACACACGAAAAATCAATCAATAAGGCTGAAGAATTGAATTTTGGTAGGTAATTAATTAAATGCAGTGACTGCAAAAAAGAATGTCAGGAACACTGTGAATAACTGTCGAGTGACATCTATTTGTTTCTTTCTATAAAATAAATGATTGCTTTTCCTGAAAACATAAAGAACCAACTGGTTTCACTTTACCTAATACACATGGCCACATTTACAGCTACGAGCAGATTCATAAATAGAGTGAAGCTGTAAAAACATCCTTTTTGTGAAATGTTTTAGGTGACGAGGGGGTGGTATTTCATCCTATCATGGAACAGCAGGACACAAATTTAACCGCACCTTGTGGAAAAGCTCATAGTATCAACAGTAACACGGAGGCCTGTTACAGCAGAGTTATAACTCCTGTTCAGAGAGAGAGTATCAAATGCACTGAGGACTTTATCCAGCTTCATCTCAGGGGAGGTGACACTCAACCCAGTTTTACTGCAGGAACTGGCACCTGCTGCTTCGTCCTGGCATCATCTGAATGAAGATAGACGACTGCTGTTCTCCGTCTAACATGCATATCAGTTACCCCTAAATGAATGAATAGTGACTACTGCAAAGCTGTGTGAGCTCTTGATACCTGTCGTGTTGGCAAACAGCTCAGTGTACTTCAGAGGTAAAACAGAGTTTGATTACCCTCCAAACTTGGATTGGATCCTCTGTTGATCTCGCAGTGTCTTCCTACGAAGGATGAGGAGCACTCGCATTTGTATTTACCAATGTAGTGGAAACATGTTCCGTCATTCAGGCAGGGGCTGGAAGCACAAGGATCTGGCTTTCCTAAACATAAAACACAAGATATTTTAAAAACAGTTGTTGTACAGTTCTGTGTACACGTGCATGTACTGTGCGCTTGCATGTTTATTTGAGAAAGAAAGCGTGGCCATGTGTGCGTCAAAAACGAGGTCAACATGTGTGAGAAATCATTGATCATTACAGTAGCACTGAGAAAGAGAAACAGCTTTTCATGCATGTGCCAGGGCAAGTTGTTTTTCCTTCATGTGAGGAATCCAAGTGTTGAACAAACTCCAGCAAATTGGATCATTACACAAGGCCAAACAGTTGCACAACTCTAATGTTGGACAAAGTTGGGATAATGAAAATGCAGAGATGAAAAGCTCCTTGGCTTTGAAGAGCTTTTTTCTTTGTGCAGTTTTATGGCACTCTGCGTGTGCGGAAATGCCATATTCCAAACATGAAGAAAAGCAGATTACAGTCTTCTTCCATTTGACCAGAAAAGAGAAGAGGAAGGGTGACTGAGAACTGTAACATCCCTTGGGTGCTCACTGCTGGCAGGGAATTTAACATTGCACACTTAAGGCCCTGTAATGGCAAAAATGACACAAAAAGCTTGTTCGATCTTGTAGGTTTGCATTGCACAACATTAAAAAGATCAGGCCCTTCCTAACAAAGCATGCTGCACAACTTCTTGTCCAGGCTCTTTTCATTTCTAGGCTGGGCAATGCTCTTCTGGCTGAACAAGTCATGCACAATCAAACCTCTACAAATGCAGCAACATGACTGGTCTAATTCCTGCTTGAATTTTCTAGACATTGATTCTTACATATGGAATATCCACACGCTCAGAATCTGTCTACTTCCACTATTATGAGACGCCTTGTGGTAACATCACAGATAGGCACAAAGCACTTCACAGATGGTATAAAACGTAAATTCATGTGTCTACAGTAGAAGGTGTAACATGAATGTACATTTTCCGAAAGTAAACATTAAACCAATAATTTTGCAAACTTGGCATATTCAACAAGTCTGTACGACATTAAGGACACAACTAGAAATCAGAAATCCGAAGTGGACATCAGTGGTTAACACTGCTCCAATACAGTTTAGCCAAAATATTCAGATGTTTTCAGTACAATTTATGAAAAATTGATTCCTGAACCTGGTCATTATAAGTCATTATAATTAGTAATTATGTCCCCAATGGAATCTGTCACATGTTTAAGGTATTCGGCCAATCACAACACACTGGACAGCTGGCCAATCAGAGCACACCTCGCTTTTTAGAAAGATGAGCTTTTAGAGAGGCAAAGAGGAGGAACAAGGAGGTACAGTATGTGGAAAATAATGTGTTTTTGGAACCTTAAACTGCATAAACTCATTGCATTACGCCAAATACACAAAATAATGTTCTTTTTAGCAACATCATGTGGCCCCATTAATGCTCTGATATTGCTTCTGCAGTAGTGTCGGACACTTGATCCAAAAATGTAGAACATTTCATTGTTGGAGGAAGAAATATTCATCAACCCAAAAAAAACCCTGCTTTGTTGACATATTTATATTCGCACCATTAAACCACTAATGAAATACTATATACATACCCACTTCACAGTGTTTCCCTGTGAAACGGTAGGGACAGACACAATGGTAGCTGTCAGCTTCTTCTTTACAAGAGCCTCCATTACGACAGGGACTAGAGGCACAGATACTTAATCTAACTGAGGGAAAAAAAGAGAAAAAAAATGCTGTGTGTAAATGATTTCTGCAAATGGATATGTGGTGAATTAAACAATAACATACACAATGATTGGGTGTCTACCTTTTAATATGCAAGCATGCAATGCCAAAATATGAACACGTAGAACAGATGTAACATACCTCTTTCGCAATGCTTGCCTCTGTAGCCATGCTTACACTCACAAATATAGCCTCCATCTCTCTCATAGCAATAGCCTCCATTCTGACACGGTGAGGAATCGCAGGCTGATCGGGGCTGTACTGAAAAATACACACACCAGCTTCACCACGTTCCTTCACAGCATGTGATCTTTTTAATGTTCACTAGTAACTTTAATTTGAGTGTGTTGGAACGATTTCATTTAAATATACACCACAGCACAGATCCACTGTGAATTTCAACAGCCAAGTTGAAACATTACCTTCACATTATGTCAGCATGCAAATAAATCTTTCTGTTCTCATTTACTCAACATAATGTCTTAGTTGCTTTGGAGACTTTGCCACCCTGAAAACCTGGCACAGTATTTGTTCATTTGTCATGGAGACCATGGCTTGCACATGGCTTCAAGGTTCTCAAGGGCTCTTACCATATGGATAGAAGTCCTTGTGATCAAAGTCAACACCAGTTTGGCAGGTGCAGAGGTATGTGCCACCATACTCTAAACATGGACCTCCGTCTGGACACGGTCGGTTGTTACTACAGGGTGTTTGTGTTACCTCTAAGGAGTGAAGAAAATAGCAGAAATTAGTACTTCTGCTTTTGAAATACTTTGTTGAATGCAAAGTGTTTTGCCCACACTTTTTAGATGGGTACATTTTTTCCCCCTGCTGATCAATAAAGCATGTATCTTGTGAATTGGGTTCAATCAACATGTAAATGTTTGGCCTAATGATGAAAAACACTTCCTGAATTTAGAACACTATGCCTTCTACCTTTTCTACCAACATTTCAAGTAACCTTTTAACAGTGGAAAACAGAGAAACTTATAAAATATTGGAAAATCTGAAGTTAACATTATTGTCCTAAAAATACCCTGCATATAAACATGGACACCTCATACCTGTAATTTGATCATATCTTTGAAAACGTTTAAAGAAATTAAAATTAAAAATGATCATACTTTATATTAGGTGGCCTTAACTACTATGTACTACTAGTGCAATGTACTTATTGTGCTCATATTGTATTGCAAAACACCACTGATGCTATTGAGGTGGGATACAGGTAAGGTTAGGAACAGGTTTGGTGGTATGGGTAGGTTAAGGTGTAAGGAATGGGTCAGCTTAATTAATTACAGATAACTACAATAGTTAAGGCCATCTAATATAAAGTGGGACCCAATTCTGCATTTGTTTTCGGTTAATACATACCAAACTGACAGTAGAGTCCAGTGAAGCCTGTTGGACAATCACAGGTGCCATTCACATCAACACAAACCCCTCCGTTCTGACAGGGACACTCCTCTGTAGGGATTTAATCGTGATGTAAAGAGAACAGAAAGAAATAGATAAAAAGACACTTTTGGAAGGAGGTCAGCATGCTTTTCTGGATAAGTAAATATTCTAACCATTACACTGCACTCTTTCTTCACATCAGTCAATTTTTTTATAAATTCAGTGGAAGCATTTGTAGGAATGTTACATTGTGTGTGTGTGTGTGCATGAGCATAGTTTAGCTTAGTGTGCTGTGGTTTGATTTGTTGTACTGTTGTACATTATAAACTCGTTCCTTGGGTCAATCTTTCCCACAATTTTACCACATAGTTCATAGTTCTGGGTGACTGTAAGTCAGTATTCTGTAAAGCTTGAGACTTTTTATTTTCCTCTTCCCTCAGTAATTGCAGCAGTGGATCAAAGTAACTTGCTGTATCACTGTTAAATTGCTTTCTTTTGAAGTCCAGGGGGCTCGCATGAGGGTGTTTTTTTTTCCTTTCTGATAACATGTAGCATGTTTATGATCAAATTGTGTGACCCTAGGGGCAATTAATAGGTTGTTAATTCGCTGGAGCCATTTTCATTTGTTGTCTCTAAGGTCGGTCTCTTTGATCTCTGAGCTCCATTAGACACTGCTAGGTTCTGTCTGTGAGCTTCTACCTTCTCTCTTTGAGAGATCTGCATGACTTTTTCCACTACACATTCCAAGTAAGCCGGGCAGGAAGGTATTCCGGAGATTTAGGAGAGTCTATATAAGAGTCAATGGTTATTTCAGCTCCAGGTGGACGAGTAGGATGAATTTGCTAGAACTCACAATGGGCTTTTAAATCTATTGGGGCACAAAATGTGCAGTGTACACAGTTATCCTGGGAGCAGGGATAGCATGCTGATTGACATTGTCTAAATGAGATAAAGCAGAATATGAGGATATTGCACCTCATATCACCTTCATAACTTTAGAGAATTGTGTTGGATGTTAGAGCATCCAAACAAATCTCACCTGCTTTGTTGCAGGGAAGTGAATTCCAAACATTAGGACTGTCTCATAAAACAGAGGCCCTTTTAAGTCTAGACAAGAGCCCTTCCTCTTGTTGGTAAAGTAGTAAAAAGTGCCATAAAGCAATTATTTACAACATCAAGCAACTTGCTGCAAGGTCTGAGCAGTAAACTGGGAGAGGTTGTGTAGGTTTGGATAATTATGCTCATCTATCACGGCTGCATAGTCCTCCTCGGGCAGTGCTTCAAATTCCTGTGGGATAGTGGTGTCTGCCTTGTTCTCTTTTGTGCCATGTTTCTGCAGAGTTACTTAAGAAGAGTAGCTAATATTCAGTAAAGTCTGTGAGTACTGTACCTTCACAGTCGTCACCGTAATAACCTGGGGTACAGGTGCAGTTGTAGTTTCCAGAGCCAATATAATCGCAGATTTGACGCTTTTCACAATTTTCTCCTTCGCAGGATACTGTAAGCAAAATATTACACATGAGGGTCTTTTGAAAGGGAGATAAAGCTTAGCTGGAACTTGAAGAACAAGTTCAACTGAACAACTGACTTACCTGTCTGATTTGCAGCATTAGCAGTAGAGGAATTATCCATGACAACCATCTCTGTTTAGGGTAAAAATAAATATATATATATACATATAAATTCATAGTATTACTTGGACAGCATGATCTAATACAACTAAATTAAACAAGTGATATATCTTAAATGAAACTCCAACCAATCCACAGTGGTGGTAGGTCAAGCCACTGAGCATCTGATAACTATGCTAACCTTATTTTCAAATAAATCAGTTCAATTAATCAGACATGTCATCTAAACCATAGTTGGACAACTTTTTGGTGAAGATCAATGCATTTGACATAGGAGAAGTTCATGCTTTTTAATGATACTGAAGTAAAGTTTTCTTTTCAAGAACAGACAAGAGCTGACCACGTATCTGATAACTGGGAGATGATGCTGACATTATTTGTAGTTCAATTAGTCAGACATATGGCCTGAAGCCATAGTTATCCCATAGTGTTCCCTCCTCTATTCATTTCATTTTGTCAGTCCCAGTTGGAAAATGTTACAGCTAGCCAAATGTAAAGTGGAAAGTAGGTGGCTGGCTGTGTAAACATCTTCTATCATTAAACATTTTTCCCATTGCAAAGGGAAACAAAAACAAAGACTGGATAATATGTTGGCTGGCATTTATTAAGTGATATGGTGGGTTGGACTCAATAGAAAAAGCACACCTGTCTCACAGTGGCTTCCAGTGAAGTTTGTTGTACAGGTGCAGGTGTAGTTATTCACCAGATCTTGACACACACCTCCATTTAAACATGGCATGGATGCACATTCATTGATATCTGGATTCCAAAACACAAGATTCATGTCAGTATTGAGAATAATTTGTCAGCGTGAGAAAGGCAATCCTTAGAGCAGCTTGGTTTTGATTGTATCAATGTCTTAAGATTTGAGAATGTATGAAAGTTCAAGCAGGTGTACGGTTTCATCGACCAGGTGTCTAGCATTTAACGGTAATCTGGTCTTGTGTAGAAACAAGGGTTCAAGATATGCAAAGGCCAACGGTTTAGTTTCCAGAGTACTTCCCAACTGGGCTTGCATTTCATCAATAACCTCCATTGTGGGAAGCCCAATTTGTTAAGCAGGGGAATCATGTCAGTGCTTTTCCCTAAAATGTCATATCAAGGTCTATTCAGAAAATATTTGGAACATAAAACCTGACCCAAAATGAAAACACAGGGAAAGTAACAAAGTAACTGATAATATATTTCCATTTACTAGCTGCCCTTAAAAAGTACGGTACTATAGCAGTCTTCAGAAAGTCAGTCTAGATAACACCATCTGTCAAATGAATAAGTGCGGGCCTAATGCGGAAAAAAGGAAATGTTCCCTGGGGAAAGTCATGACCTTTTAGTGACACTCCCAATATCCATGCTCACCTGACTCGCATAGGAACCCAATGTAACCTGCTTGACATACACAGGTGAAGTTGCCAACACCCTGTATGCACTGTGCTCCATTGAGGCATGGGGTCTCTTGGCACTCATCTATGTCTGCAGGCAATAAACACACATACACACACACGCACTGAATATTTATTCAGCTGATTAATATATCCTCCACACCGTTCCCCTCACTCTGAAACTATGCACTTCTGGCTGTGAAAGGTATTAGAGGTTTGATACATCTCTGCAGGCTGGACTGTGGGAACGAGAAGGAGGTTGAAGCCAGTAGAGAGCTAAGGGAGGAGGAGGAGGGGGAACAAAATCATAGAGGAGAGAGGCCACAGCATAAAAAGAAGAGCTTACTGAGTTCAAAACTTACATACATTTTCACTTACTATTTTAGTCCTCATTGGATAACTTTTTAAAAAGAGCCACACACTGGACATACTAGAAATAGAAGCTTCTTATTGATATTGGAGCAATGTTTTCTGTTCCTGAACTGTCATGCAAAGCATAATTGAAATTGGAGTCTGATAAATGAAGCATTGGGTTTGAAGAATTGAAAAGTTTACCTGTCTCACATGTTGTCCCTATAAATCCCACTGGACATAGGCAGTTGAAGTGGTTGATCTTGTCCACACATGTGCCCCCATTCTGACAGGGGTATGAAGAGCACTCATCAACCTCTATCAAAACACACAAAAGAACAACAAATATGACGTGACTTTTATTAGATGTGCACACAGGAATGAAAATATGAGGGAATCCTAAAGTGAGGGGGTGAAGGAAAAGGTAATGGTTTGACCACAGCAAAATGTTGGACAGGCTCTACTGTATGTGTATTACATACAGATGTGACCAGGGGAAATTCTCTCCCTTAGGTTGTCCCCCTGGCTTGCAGGGTGGAATTCTACTTTTACAAGCTGACTTTCTCTTTCCTGGCGAGGAAGAACACAAAGGATGAGTACGAGTTGTGAGGGATGGAAGGATTTCATCATTTGTTTACCTATCTGGCACCTGCGTCCAGTGAAGCCAGCCAAACACGAGCAAGTGAAAGAGGGATTTCCAGTGATGCAGTCATCAATGCACCGGCCACCATTTTGACAGGGCCTTAAGTTAGCACAGACTGAAGCTGAGGAGCACAGTGGAAAAGAGTCTGAGCAGACCGACATTTTCCTGTCCATATTGTTTTCTAATTTGTTGGATACATTGATTATTTTTTCCTTTCCTTTGGTGGCATACCTGAGTCATTGCAGCTGCCCACTTGCACCTGAGAATCATCAATCCGAAAGACCCAACGACCAGGATAGCCCACATTTGTGGTGGTTTCAACTTCAACAATATCATCTGTCCGAGAGCCAGGGATATTGAAATAGCGCCTCCCATCGCCAGCATTAAAACCTGCCTAGGAAGAGAGTGGAAGTGGAGGAGCGTTCTCTCAGGGTGGATTCTTTTAACATTTGAATGTCACCTAAGTCATTTCAGTCAAAATTAAAAACCAACATGAGTAAAGGCAATGACCTTACCTGTGCAGCTATGCCTCCCAAGCCTGCTAGGTCACCACCACTGGTAGCATGCATCCCTGTTGTCCAAGAAATATTGTGGAACTGGAAGATGGTGAAGGAGAGCTCACCATCTGTGATGAGAACAACTTGAAATGTATTGACCTTGAGAGAAGAACAGAGAGAAAGTCAGTTGCCTCAACCAGTATTTTCTGAATTTTCATTTACTCGTTAGACCAGATTTTTTCAAATCTGGCCCTCGAGGTCCACTGCCCTGCAGAGTTTTGATCAGAGATCAACTCTCCTATAATGTAGACCATGAGGGCCAGACCTGAGAAACCATGTGTTAGATGTCTTCTAGACAAAACATAAAAAAAGACATGAACTTGGTACCGGAGTTATTGAGCTGCCACCAAAAAATGTGACTTGATACCAGGTAGCAATCAGCGCCCATGTAGTGACAAACTTAGGGAACTCAGGAAAGTAACGATTCATGTCTGCAGTGGCTCTTCTCAGGATGGCAGGATCTTTGCTCTCTCTATAAAAAACTTTTCCTGCCCGTCGGTTGTCCACATCTGCCCAGAATGGAGCCACCACTCTGCGGTCTCCAGCAATGGGGAATGCCACAGGGGTGAACTGGGACACCTCCCTCAGAAAAGACACCAAGCCGTTGTTGTTGACCTTGAAGACACAGAAAAGAAGAGCAAGTACATGCTCAGGGTTACCAGAATCAGCACACAAAGCTTCCTTCAGCTTCCTGGTACTCATTACTAGATTCCACTGCTGAAGCTTTACCACGCCATGAGATGCATGTTTGGACATTCACATTCTGAGTTGCACAAATAACATATTTCACCTCTGTGAAATTCTTTCCACACTCAAGTATACCTGACGATAGGAGTTCACTGAGGAGTACTGCAGAGTCAAGAAGCTGTATACTTACAAAACTCCAATGATTTTAAACTGACTTTTCAAGCATAACTTTAAAAGGACAATTCAGTTTCTTGTAGTGACTCTTGGGGTAGATATTGTGAAAGACCTGGAACAGTAATCGGATGTCTATGATGTATGGAACATGCTGACTGGGAATAAGCGGAGACAGGCTGAGGTGTCCAGCAGTGTGTTGACACATGAGAGTGAGCAGTAGCATTTCAGGATGAAAGAGTGAGGCAGGCTCCTGTGGCAGATGTATCCACTTCCCAACAGGGAACAGACAGCTGCCTTGTTCTGCCAGACATCCACGTCTTGCAGCTGAGAAAACCGGAGCACTTTTCAGACACACATACACATACACATACTGACACACCTGCCCTGGCTCTTGTCCACTAGAAGTGGTTTTAGAGGGCGAGGCCTTTATAACTGCCTCTAAAGTAACCACAGAGCCCAACACTTGCTTTCCTGACCACTGGCTTTACTCTGTTGACTGAGTCTACTCCTGTGATGAGTGTCCAGCCAGACTGACATTGACGAAACCTTGGAGTGTATTCACAGGGGCACAGTGTTATCAAAAAGATATGAATATGCACGCAAATTCACCAAACAGGCCGACAGGGGTTGTGTACATTATTCCATAGCTTTCTGCTTCTCCATTTTGGTGGAGGTTTGCAATGAAATTTTCCTCAATAGTTCTCCAGTGGCAAGACTGGAAATATAAAATCCTTTCTAAACGGTTCTGTAATTATTAATAGAAATATACTATCATTCACCTTTTTACCCCATATCAGAATGGGTACAGAGCAACAGTGTTATGCTAACTTATGCTAGTCAGTTTGCACCTGCAGAGTCACACCCTTCTCCAGGTGTTCACTCCCCAGTGCCAACTTCCCTGTCCCTTCATTTCACTCATCTGTACCCAGTTCTGGCAACAGCAACAGCAACAAAGGTAATGTCAGACACATGGCCTTTCTTCACCCCTCCCCATGCGTATGGAAACCATAATTCGGAGGCCTTTGCTGTAAAAACAGTAGAGGAAGTTTTGTTTGGCCTGACTCGGGTGCTTGGTTAATTGGCCGACCGCAGTCTTCCCCTCTCTGCATCAGCGTGCTGTGGCGAGAGTGTGGTTAACATAGAGAAGCAGAGTGAAGCCTGCAGGGCCACAACTCTGGGGTCATTGAAAGGAGCCCTGTGAGAGCAGAAGAATGAAAGAAAAGACAAAGAGAGAGAAGTAGGAGAAATGGAAAAGATGGAGGGATGGAAAGTGCAGGCACAGTTCACTGACAGATACAAACCCTTGACAGGAACCAAAGTGTGATTTAGAGTAAATGTTTCACAGATGACCAAAACACTCGAGAATGGGCTGCAGTACTAAACCATTGGATGCTAATGATATAAGCAGCAAACTGGGAAAAGAGAGTTGTACAGAAGTACAATAGGGACAGCAGTGTTTTCACCAGCACAAGCGTTGGAGAGTTAGTAGCAACAGTGAGTGGAGGTAATGAATGGAAATTGCTTACCTTGCTGCTAAATTAGCAGCGGAAATCTCACTAAGCACTACATTAGCGATTATTCTCTGGTTTTGTAAAATGTCCTGGCATTGGTTCTGATCTATTTGTAGCATCTGGAAGAGGTTAAACTAGCTGCTTTTCTTTCATGTCCTAATATCATATTAAAAGTAGGTTGTAGGAATTGGATCTAACCACAGGCTAAAAGTGCTTTTTGGGATGTAATATTCAGTCAGGCGTTAAAAAAAACAAAAAACACACACACATTTGTGTAAACATTCCGTCATCGTTTACAAAGTTGTTTATAAGTAATGCTTTTATTTATTTATTTATTTTTTTCTTTTTGTTATTTTCTTGTATTTTTACATCTATATGGTGCCACTTTTGATGTCGTTATTTTTGGGTTATTTTCACCAGATATATCATAGTTTTTATAGGATGTTTTTTGGGATTCATTTTAATACTAAAATAAATGTTCACCTAAAGATGCCAAAACAAATCCCTTTATAAAAAGGTGCCCAAAGTTCAGCTTGGCAAAACATTGACCATGGGAAAGTTTACTTGTTCTTCCTAGTAATTTGAGGAAAAAGCTGAAGTGGATGTGTTTGTATGTTCGACCTTGGCTCCTCTTGCTCCACACCCTTGTGCGGTTGTGATGGATTTCTTTATCGTGGCTGGCATTCCACAGAATGCCAAACCATGACCCTCTGTATGGCACCGCACTAACTCATATCTTATAATAATATACAAAGATTTTCACTAGTCTTGGAAAAATAACTTAAATCCAGTACAGAAAAATTAATTTCAGTGGCTGCCCCTATTGAATTAAGTCTAAATATTAGCTCAAAGCTTAGCATAACATATGACTTATCTTGACATAAAGCATTACATGCTAAGCTACCCAGCTCCTAACAAAATCACACATGTCCTCACACACTTAGCTAATATTTGGGCTACTTGAGTGAAGAGGAGGGGGAGGAGAGGAGCAAAGAGGATAGAGAGAGAAAGAGATAAAGAGAAAAATCCCTCAAGGTTGAAGATTCCCTTTCTATAGTTGCGCAAACATGAAGTGTTGAAGTGCTGAGCATGAGCTTTAGCAGATGTGCTCTCAGTGTGCCGTGAAACCTCAAATCTTTCTGTCCCCATCATTTTCGCTCTTCTGCTTTAACTCAACTGTTGGATGAACAATTCAATGCCTAAATCAATAAAATATCATAAACATCCTTTTTATAGCTTCCCATACAAACACCTTGCTGGGAGGTTTCTTAACTTGAAGTCCCTGAAAATCAGTTATGGTGTTCTGTTCCTCATCAAAGCTTACACCAATTTCATTTAAAATAATTTAAAACTTTGTTTTTTGCATTTGCTTTGGAAGTCCATGTCATGCTAGCCTTGGATATCATCCTTCATGCTATCCCAGTCATTCATAAGGTTAGTTAATTGAGGGCCTGCGTTGTTTGGTATCCAGAAGACACTTTACAGATGCATCTGGGTTCTGTTAAAGGGATCTTGCCTTTCTTCAATAGAGCAGCTGGACAGGTCCATTGGGAAGACCCTTGAACTTGTTATCTGAGGTTGAAGAAGAGGAGGAAGAGGGAAGGATGAGGGTAAATGAGGGGAGAGGAGAGGCTACATGTGAAATCTCTCAGACCCAAACAAAACAGAATTGTGGAACAAGAAAAGGATATTTTGGACAATTCTGGGCCCATAAAATCTCAAGAAGAGAAGGAAGTCCTGGATGGCAAAGAACCAGATTTCATAATTCCTTACAGTGAGACTCAAATATAGATAAACAGCGTGAGAACAAAACCCTGTTTTTTACAGTAAAAAATACTGTGCCTAAAAGTCACGCTTCAAGCTGAGGCAGAGCTATAGGGTTTACTTACAATATTACAAATGAAGAGAGAGTGAATGAGAAAAGTGCAAAAGATGACTGGAGGTAGAAAGAAAGAGTAGGTCAGAAACATGCAATAGCAGGCAGTACTGATCCTTCTTTTCGCTTTAGGGAAGATCTTACAGTAATACCCTGAGACAACTCTCAAGAACCACCTCAAATTGTTTGGTTCAAGAGCTTTTCTGTTTTTTTCAAGGCCTGAAGGCTTGGAATGCCCTCCCGGAAGAAATTATCTGTGAGGATCTCTCTAAAATCTCACCTGTTCAAAAGCAGCTCCCTTGTGAAAGAGATCAGCATGGCTATAGCGTGCAATAATACTGAAGTGTAATTGATTTTGGTTCAAGCAGTGCAGTACAGAAATTCTGGCCGCAGTTTTAATGCCGTTGCATGCCTCAATGCACCGGTGACTTGCAAAATCTTACTCCGATCGACCTGCAGTTACCTCCCAGTAGTTTGTACTCGGTGCACCCCTTATGTAGTTACCACCCCTAACTGTACCTTCAGTCGTCTTCCGCCCCATCACAATCAAATTTTAGATCTTCACTGCTATCCGCAGCAGGTCTAATCTTGTCTATGTTTCACATTAATATTTACATTGTGCTTCTAAGATATGCAATACTACTCAAGGTGAACTAGGTTCTGTAGAGTTCTATGCTCTATTTCGGCAAGCTGAATTGGCCAGGATGTCGTAAGTGACTTCATGACTTTAAAATAGGAACCACAATATTGCAACTCAAATTTGTGAGGGCACAGAATGTCATGTAGCGGCTAGGAGAGAGACTGGTTGTGTGGCATGTCTACTCTGTCAGTTGTCCGCTGCATTGGGATTGTGATCTCATTCATCCTTGTAGCCTAGTCTGGAAACCTAGCCTCTGTCACCATGGTACCTCGACCAGGCTGGGCAGGGTGTTGGGGATGGAAAGTTGGTAGTAAAGATGGGTTCCCTGGGTGGAGCAGCATATTTTGGGAGGCAATGCAACTGGGATGCTGCATCAAAACAGATGGTGTCGACTTACGAGGATGGAGCTTCCTCTGTGCTAAGTTTGAAAAGTATACATGACACAGATCAAAGCCCAGTGAAACACAGGACGCAGCTATGATCAAAGAATGAGACCTGTCGGAGCACCTGCCACACTTGTTTTCTATCACTGGTTCTCCTCATGACAGTCATTCTTCTTGTTTCTTTTCTCCCCCTCGCTCTCTCAAACCAAAATTTAAGCAGATGTGTTGCAGCAGCAATATATACTGTCATCTCTTCACTAAAAAAATATCCAGTAGTTTAATCGCTGTGTGTGACATTTTAAAACTTTGTGGTAGAGAGGTTCATTATCCAATCTCAAGCTGTAAGACCTGCCTCCATTTCCCTCAAAGCTACTAAATGAAATACCTCTTGCACAAGACGCACACATTTCAAACATACAGTCTATACTCACATAGAGTCCAGTGTGCCGTTCTCCAAAGAAAGGGAAAGCCACAGAGATCGCTACCAGTCCTGATCCTCCATCATCTTGCTCGATGGTCTGGGAGTCACCCTCATCCAGGCCAAATGAATAGAACTCCTCCAGAGGTACAGCCGGCTCCACGCCATGAAGCAAAATAAGAAGCATGCACATGGAGAGCACAAGTCTCCTCAGCCACCCCATGACCTTGTCTGCACAGGGATGGAGAGGAGAGGACTAAGATCCAGGACACTCAGAGAGGGCAACAAGACAACTTTAAAACCAAGTGTCAAATGCTCAACCAATGATCCTCCTTGTCTTTCTTCTCCCTGTTTCTGTAATTTACCTCTTTTGGTTTCTAATTCCACCCTTTGTTTCCTCTCAGATCTTCTCTCAGCCCTGGTACTTGGGCTGCTGGTCTATAACAAGGGGGTAGATTCCTTGCATTCTGTGTGCTGCTGGGTGCTCAAGAGCTGCTGTGCTCCGTGCCGCTTACTGAAATGAACAGAGTGAGAGAGAGAAAGAAGAGGGAGCAGAGTGATTCGGCTCTATTTTTTTTTTTTTTTTTTTTTTTTACAATCCAGTGACTTGGTCCCTGATGGTTAGTTTAGAAATATCCTCAATAAAACCTCTATTCTGCCTGCCAAAGGAGTTCTTTCAGACCCAGCCCCACCCCCCCAGGGATTCACTACCTTGCATGATTAGGAACTCTCATCCAATAGCTGAGAAGAGACCGGTAACTGGATAAGCACTGGGTGGAGCTATGGTAATCAAAGGGCTGCTTTAAAGAGACTCTGACAGGGCACTCTCCTCTGCTCTTAACTTTTGCTGAGAAATACCCTACCACAGTAGAACATGTATCAGTGCGGCAGACACTACCACATGGTAGTGTAAGAGTTCCAGAAGTCATAGTGCATTCTTTATTTATTGTACACAAGGTGTATGTTCAAAAGGAGCAAAAAATACAAAAGCCTTTTGGTTTGGACTAGAGATTTACTGAAAGATTTCGTACTCTCTGAAAATAAATTTTCCTCCAAATTAATCTTACAAGGCAAGATTTCAAACATTTGAAATGTGCCTGAAACAACTCCTCTAAAATAAAATGAGATTCTTTTTACCCAGGGGGTCGTTAGTGGCAGGAATCAAACCTTGGAGGCAGAACATCACAACGATTCTTTTATAGGTAGTTAAAGCTTATTTGCACACATCATAAACTACAGCAATTATCCAAAATACGCCAAAGCTAACTGACAGCAATTCTTCAGACCACAAAAATCAATCTCATTTTATTTTTCTTGTTTGTATAGTTTTATTGACTCATAAAAATTACTTTGTGATGAAACAAATCAGTTTTCTAATAGTTACAACATAGTACTGATTATTAAAAGAAACAATATTACCCATTATAAGAGAAACACCATATGGAAACATTAATATGATAACTGCATTTGTAGTTAGGATAAATGATTCATTTTCTGTCCTGATTCACTCTTACTGTAATTTAGCTGATTGGTGCTAACTAAAACAAGATGATCGTATTCTCTAAATGGTAGTGTGTTTAAATGATCACAGCAATCGTGTAAGCTAGAAAGTAGAAAGAAAAGAGCATAATTTTGTGGTTTGCAAAACAGTTTAGGGGAACCAGGGTGTAATGTTTAAGGTAGGTACAGATGTTTAAAAGTGTGTGTGGTGTAGAATTCAGACTTTGCTTAATGCCCTAAGATGAACAGGGATAGATTTAACGTAGATTTATGGTCTGTTTCAACAGTTTGCTGCACAAATCCTTAAAACAATTTGGCAATTGAGAAGCATTTGGTGAAACAGTGATCTCTTTGTTTGTTGTTATTGGGTTCTTATGGTGTGGATCAGGATTGCTTAAAGTATTTGTGCAAATGTAGTCCAACAATTCTCCCTGAGACCAGTGATTTTGTGAGTTTTTAAATCTAAAGTATGTGTGTATGCGTGTAACATTTCATTAGGCGTAAGTCCATTCATGTTAGCACAGGCCCTGTTTCATTGGTTATAGGCCTCTGAGAGACTACAAACATGGTAACAAAAAGCTGTCAGTTGGTCACCATGGGCAGAATTCCCGAAGCACTATTTAGAGCCCCAATCTCAGCATCTGTTTCATATATGCTTGCCTCCTCTTCATCTCCTGCTCCAACTGTTCTTTCAGTGTGCTAACCTGAGAAACACAGAACTGTCAAGTATTCATCAAAGGCCTCTGACTATTGAAAGTGATGTAAATGTCACTATTAAAATGCATCAAAATTTTAAAGCTTTCTCAAACCTGTTCCTCCAAGCAGTGAACCCTCTGGCGGTGAGCTTTCTCTCGAGCCTCCAGTGCTCTCTCTGCCTGCTGCTGGGAGTCCCTCATCCGCTCGGTCTCTAGGTCCAGCTCCTGCCTGTGGCGAGTTGTCACTTCCAGGAGCCTCTGGGAGTGAGTCTGCTCCAAGATGGAGATCTGTGACTGCAGAGACAACACACAACATCCTGTCACAACGAATACAATACAAAAGCAATACTAATTAGTAACTGTTAGTTACTAATTAATATTATTATTGTCATATTTCCTAAGGTGAGAGTGCTAGATGCACATCTTAATGAGTTTCTTAATATTTGTAAGAAAGCCTATTACCTGTAGCGTGTGAATTTCAGCCTGTGTCTCACTTAAATCTTGCTCTAGATTTTGTATCTTTTGTTCTTGCTGTTCTCTCTCACGCTCAGTATGCAATACCTCTGCCTCCTTCCTTTGGCGATATTTTTCTACCTGCACAAAACACATGCATGCACATGTTTTAGGATACAATGTTTTAGGATAGAAATCTGGTGTGAGATACCGTCACATGCTGTGCATCTATTAAGAAGGATCATATTATGCTTCACAAGATTGACTATTCATTGGAAAACACACACAAACAAACTCAAAACAAACCCCCATGCAAACTTACCTCAACTGATAATACTAAGAATAATTAAGGGTACAGACAAGGCACTGATTAGTGCACAAATTAAACATCACAGTCAGTGACATAAACAACAAACCATTTGAAAGTCATTATGTTTGGCTGTGCATGCTATTAATAACAGTATGATGTACCTTCTCCAGGGTACGCTTTAGAGAGGACCTGTCTTTTTCCAGACGGAGCAGTGTTCTCTCCAGCTCAGTTTTGTCTCCCTGTAGCCGATGTGCACTGGTCTGCAGGGTAACCACCTGCTCCTGAAGCTGATCCTTTTCTCCCTGCAAAAGTGCATAGCTCTCTTGCATCTCCTGCTTAGCCTGTTGCCTTTGTCTCACAGCCTAGTGAATTAGAAGAGATGTAGAATAGACACCATCTACATGACCGTCCAGACTGGTGTAAATAAACATGGTTTCTAGACTACAATGTTTCATGTTATGACTAGAATGAGTGCATTTGTGTCTGGTGAAAATAATGGTGTCATGTGCTAGAGTTCAAGAACCTTGAAATTTGCTTAACTGACAAAAACAAAAATCTCTTTGCCAGTTCATCATGATGATGATGGTGTAGCAGGATATATTTTATTGGAAGTTTGTTTGGTTGCATTTTACACAGTAACAGACAGAGAAAATCTGTGCATATCACTGACAGCAATATGCGCGATAACACCCACTGCCAAAATTTCCACCCATTTCATTTGAAGTGCAAAACATGTTCCAGGATTTGTTTGATGTACGTGCCTCCAAGGACTGAATTGTTTTAACAAGATCACCCAAAACTGAAAATTCGGTCACCAGCTACTCACCTTCATGTCATTACAAACCCATAGGATTTTGATTCATCTTAAAAACACATTGAAGATAAATATGCTAAACAGAAGCTGATCCATACTTGTATGAAAAGCAGTGAGGTTTTCGTATGACAAGCATGCACATTTGGGCTATGAAATGCTTTATGTATTTTCACTCATCAATGTTTATATGCGAATAAAATAATAAAAAAAAAACGATGTACTGAATGTAAGAAAAATCATGTGCCTTAAGAATTACTTAGATTCATGTGAAGTTTATTTCTTTCTTATCTCTTTATAAATTTTGATGCAGAGATCTTTAGACAAACGGACAGAAATCTAATTTCAAAGATGAACAAAAGTCTTATGGTTTTGGAATGACATGAGGGTGACTAAATTTTATTTTGGTTGAACTAACCCTTTAAAACAATGTGCAAACTGTAAGAGTGTGTGTGTGCACTTAACCTCCTGCAGGCCTCGTGTCTGTTTGTCCAGTTCAGAGACCCTGAGTTCAGACTCTTCCTGGCTTCTCTGCAGGATCTGTAGTTTCTCACTCAAGCCATGATTTTGCTTCCTACTGTTTGTCAGAGCCTCCCGTGTCTTATCCAGCCTTTCCTGTGCACATATAACCCAAACAGACAATCCACACATGCATAATCACGCACCCACATCCAGTTTTAATGAGGAGGCTGTTCTTCTCACTACTACCACTGTCCTGTCTTTTTAGCCTTTTCCCCCACTCTTTCCCAACTCTCGGATCACTTTTTATTGGCATGAGCTGGCAGGTCTCAAGCAAACTGAAAAAGATTTACACTGAGGCCACAGTGTTTTTGTTTGTACAGCATCTTTAAAACAGACTCATACTAAGCCTTAAAAGCCCTCCAGAGGAGCTGAAGAAAATTAATGAGTTCAGGCTAGCATTTTAATGCACCGTCACCCAGCACCTTCAGGGAACAGGCGGCAGTTAAGGTAAATACAAAAAAAACAAAAACAAATCTGGAACCATTACGGAACCATAGCATAAATCACTTCACATTGTGGCCATGCTAGTAAGATGATCTGTTGGGTTTCAATCAAATCTGCACATGAACTTGAGGTGAATTGAGATCAAGACAGATTGTGGCTAAACCACAATGAACTTAATAAGGTTGTTTGTGAGTTCATGATGAAGAAAAATGATTGACAGTATTTTAATAAAGCCTCAATAGAGAATTTACTTAAACATGTTTGAATCATTCCTGTTGAGATGTTTAAGCTTGTCTTCTGTCTTGCTCTTCCAGCACTTGTGTACTGTTAGTAGTATGGTTACTTAACTGCTAGTGAGTCAAACTGCAAACTTGCATGCTATAAAACTCTGCATGCTAACCTGTAGCATCTTCCGCTCATGTTCATTGGCTGTAAGCGCTCGCTGTAGCTGCGCGGCCTGTTCCTGTGCTGCTCCTGTAGCAGCATTGCTGTCAGTCAAGGAAGCGGCCATAGACTGCAGTTGCTCCCTTAACTGGCACTCTTGCAGTTCTGTGTGTGCCAAGGCAGTTGCCAACCTCTCACCCTCAACCTACAATGAAACAACAGTGCTGTTTTATATTACTCAGACATGACTGACATGCACAGCTCAAACCTACGGTGCACACACACCTTCAGGAGGGCAGCACGCTCTTCGCTGTCTCCCAGTTCCCTGCGGATGTTGCTAAGACGGTCCTGCAGTGAGCTGACCTCCGACTCTGTCTCTGTGGCTCGGAGCTGGGCACGCTGCAGCTCTCCCTCCAACCCCCGGCGTGTGAGTTCCAGCCTGGCAGCTCGAGCTTCCGCTGCCTCACAGGTCTCCTTCATACGGCGGCGCTCAGCCTCCAGACTTTCCTCAGTGGCCTGGGAGCGCTCCAGCTTCTCCTGAATACAACAGTACATTTATACTGATAATGTGACTACTGGAGTAAAAGTAAAAATCCCATTAAATGTTGTCATAGTGTTTGGGGTAACGCATTACAAGCAATGCAAGTTGTGTAATCAAATTACTTTAAGTAAACTAGTAAAAAAAAGTTTTTTGAAAGACGTATCCGAGTTACTTGAGAAATGTGTGAAAATAATGCTTATTGTAGTTCTAGACTGCATATTAACATGTATTTACTCATCTCACCTGCACAAAATCAGATTCAGTATTCCTCAAAATGAAGAATGAATGCTGATTCAGAATATTGCATAACCTTCAATAATTATGTTACACAAGACAAATATAAGGGTAACACTTTAGAATACTGTATCTTACTTATTGCATAACTAATAAGAAGTTACTGTGGAACTAATAGGTTGTTCTTTATTAACCCTCAAGTCACTACTATTAGCTAC